>JAPMOB010212888.1:0-14660 GCA_029875015.1 Lepomis gibbosus | reverse complement strand
GTATGTATGGACTTATCTAACTCTGGGGGATAAGGTGAATAGGCTAAAGTCCCAAAAAGTCGGAGTGTTCCTTTAAAAAGGAGCTGTGCTTCATGAAAGCCACAAAACAAACTAAATAATTTTAACTCAAGGTCCACTCACTTTTTCCTGGGCTTTGAACCACATCTTACATCAACCACCACCTCTTCATCAGCAGATAGAGTTTGCTCTGTGTCTACCAAAGGGGAAAAAGCTGCCCAGTGGACCTTGGAGGTAAAATTATTTTTGCCATTTCCACATTTTTACTCCACTAAAAAAAGCTCTTTTTGAGTGAAACGGTGCAATTACAGAGTCCTTGTGGCTGAAAGTTGAACGTTTACCTTCACAGATCAAACCACATGTCAGATCCTTAATGCGTTTAATGATAAAGTGCATCACTTTTACTGGCACAGATGTTTTTGGCTGCGGCAGTTGAGGTAGCGATGACATAGTTAAAGTTGAACCAATGGAAGTCATTCAGTGTATCATGTCGGTCGAGTTGTCTACAGCAAAGAGAAGACAATAGAGAGAGAGACGGATAAGATTAATGAACTGCACAAAGGAGTAACTGCCCAGAAGTCACTGTTCTACACATCCGTCACAGATCTAAAAATAGTGAAATGGGTGGGGTGAGCAGAGGTAATTATAGTCATTGTGGAGAAAATCTCCTGCTAAGATTTCTCCTCCAGGAGTTTCATTTTCCCTCCCTCTTTCTGTCTCCTTGCTGCAGGCGATTGTCCTGCGACAGCTGATACTTGACTTCTCTTTTGTTACAGCAGAGAGGTTACCTTTCCCTCACTAACGACACATCCAACTGGTCTGTGTGCAACACAGACAATGTCGCATAAAGCAGACACTTTTAACATATTCTCATTGATTAAGTTGCTTTTTTCCCCCTTTTCTTATTTTTACCACAGCAGGATTTAATCAGCGATCTGCACAGCAGTTGTCTTACTCAACGTATTTATTTTAACAAACAATTTATAGAAATAGTGAGAAGGATGAGTTGCTGTGCTGATGTTTCGTAGCGACAGGAGACTCAGACACTATCAAGTGTAAATATAAGCTCTGGGAATGACAACATTTCTCAATATTAAAAAAAAATCAATTAATAAAGAAAATAATTAGCAGATTACTCCATAATAAATATAATCATAAGTTGCAGTCTGATTCAAATTAGTTCAACCTCAACCAACTACAACAAGTAAAATCCCGCTTTTACATGAATGCATGAGTAATAGTAATGTAATCATATAATATATAATGGTATCACATTCACGGAAAGTAATCTTTCAGCTTTGGGTACTTTTGCTTTTAATTATTTAAGTACATTTTCCTGATTTTATTTACATACGTTTACTTAAGTAACATTTTTACTGCAGTTCTTTTACTTGTAACAGAGAACAAGTTACCCTCTATGGTACGGTGTAAAGGATCTGAATACTTCACCCACCATCGGCTACGAGTGTGTGTTCATACCTGTGTGATCAGAGCATAGTGACACATTTCACAGAGCCACGAGCGCTACTCCTGGCCTGGTCGGGGATCATGATCTGGGCTTGCAGGCAGTATTTGGCCTTGTGGTTAAGCTTATTCAGCGTCACCTTTTTAGAACAGCAGTCCATCTCAAACACCTCCTGAAGAGGACAGAATAGGACAGGAGGCAGATGATCAGTTACACCCTCACAGAGTGTTTTGTTTTGGACACAGATTCAACAGTTTTACACATTAAACAATCTTTACAGAAGACAACATGCAGTCTGAAAGCAAACTGAGCCTTCACGGAGAAATGGAATTATGTGTAGGAAAAGTTGTTTTTCTTTATGTTATTCGCGTTCTTCCTTTTTTGTTGTTATTGTTCTTGTTGTTCTTCTTTTGCACTTCCTCTTCCGCCTCCTCTCCCTCTTATTCTTCGTCTTCTTCTATTTTGTAATGGTAGTAGTGGTGGTTTAAATGTCACTTGTTTTCTAATGTATTTAACATAGCAGTGTTACATTTTATTTTATTTCCAGTCGCCAAGAAATATCTATGTATGTTACCATAATGGTGATTCCCTCAGTGCAGGAAACATTTACCGATTTGAATACAGTTGACAGACATTAAATTAATCATCATCAACTATTTTAATAATTGTAGAATCATTTAACTCTTTTATCAAGCAAAGCCACCAGTCATTTTCTGATTCCTGCTTCTCCAAAGTGTCATTTTGGTGCTTTTTTTAACTTGATTTTATATCATAAACTGAATCTCTTTGAGTTTTTGACTGCTAGTTGGTTTAAACAAGGCATCTGAAGACCTGGACATGTTTAACATCTTGCAAACTGTCACCTGATTAATCTGTAATGAAAATAATTGTTAGTTGCAGCCCTAAAATCTTTACAGGTTTATAATTTCCTCAGTACTTTTTCTAAGAATTATGTAATTTGGTAAATGTTCTGTACTTGTATAGAGTTCAACGAAGGTTGAGGTCAAGAGCAACTGGACTTGCTTGAAGAAAAGTTTTGTCCCTCATCCAAGAGACTTCTTCAGTTCTCTCTCTTGGATGAGGGACGAAACGTCTTCTAGTTTTCTTCAACCAAGTCCAGTTGCCCTTGACCTCAACCTTTGTTGGATAATTATGATGTGGATGACAGAGAACCTTCACAGACATACTTGTATAGAGCCTTTTTAGCCTTCAAACTTTTACACATTCACCCATTTTGTTACTGCCCAACTGCTCAGAGCAGAAACTAACATTCACACACATCAGGGGTCAGTTTCTTGCCCAAAGACAATTCGACAATTCGTCATGGATGAAAAGGGGGATTGAACGGCTAATCTTCCGATTATAGGGCAACCCACTCCTGAGTCACAGCTGCCCCAATGATAGGGAAAATGGGAATGTTGTAGAAAGAAAAGCTTCATTTAAACTTAAATATTCATTAATTGTTCCTCTATTATAGGAATGTTTATTCCTGATTGATTGTTTTGTTTGTTTGTAGTCAAATTTCACATTTTTGCATGTTCAGCTAACCTAATCTGATCAGTCACTGACTCCAGGTTACATTAGCAATTATTTGGAATTCATTTATTGTAAGTGCATCATATATTCATATAATATGTGCATGTATGTTTGCAGTGAAATACAGAGTAGCATATTCTTGAGGCTGGTGTGCAATAGATGATAATTAAATAACAGTGAAAGTAAGACATTTAACAAATATTGGAAGGATTCAAATTCAAGGTCAGGTGAGAATTAGGTTAATGTTATGGTAAAGGTAAGAGGTAAGGTTAGGCCAGGAGCTCTGATGGTTAAGGTTAGGGGATGCATTAAGTCAATGAGATGTCTCCACAGGGATAGACAACAAACATGTGTGTCTGTGTGAGTGTACCTCTTCTCCACTGGCGTGTATGAGGTAGATCTTATAGCACAGACTGCTGTGTATCTTCCGGACGAGCAGTCTGGGGGGCTTCACACGGACCACAATCCCTTGCGCAGTGATGGTCAGCTTCAATACAGGAGGGCTGATATTGGCTGCAAATATGAGGATCTGGTTTAGTTTGCACAATAACAATGCACAAAATCAAAGAGTGACAAAATACAATAAAAAGTAGGAGCTTTGTACTATACATAGCACAGAAAACTAACTCATATATGTTTTGTTTATGTATTTGTTTTTTAAGAAAGTAAACAGTTTCATCAGACTACTTTTTTGACTTTTAACTTTGGGGGGTTTAAGTTGTTTTTCTGGTTTACAAGGCAGCACTACTTGAGTTTGAATTAGTAAATTAAATTAATTAAATTAAAAACTTAAAAAAGAGGATTTAGTGTTGATTTATTAAGTGACTCTATTGGTAGATCCTTAAAACCTAAAACCTTGTGTTTAATTTTGAAACTTTTTCACTCCTGTGAGTTCTAAAGTTTGTTTCAGTTTGCGTACTCTTCTGTTTCGTTGCATCAGTTTGGGGAAGCGAGCAAACAAAGAAGAGAGGATGCAGACTGTAGTGAGGAAGAAGACCTGTGCAAACACTTACTGTCCCAGCGTGGGCTGAACCTCGGGGAAAGGGCCCAGGCTGATTTGTTAGAGAGCAGGGAGGAGGCTTGCACTCTGGCGTAGTACCACTCTCGAGTGTCAGAGGTCACGACGCTGAGGTCACACTGATGCTTCTGGATCCCCTGACAGTTGTCTACGTCCAACCACTGAGGCTCGCCATAACTGAGGAGTAGAGAGAGGACGCAAACACAGAGAGGAGTGGTGTTATATCAAGAAATCACAAGGTGATCAATTATTTTACTGTGTCAGCTTCACTTTAATGCTGCAACTGGAAAAGGTGTGGCTAATTTGAATTACTTAATATACTGCTGGGTAGCTTTTGAATTTACCTATAGATAAAGTGTCAAATAAATGTAGTCAAGTAAAAAGAACAATATTTGCCACGGAATTGGGTGGTGTAAAAGTATAAAGTAGCAGAAACCAAATATACTCAAGTAAAGGGTACCTCAAGTACCTCAAAATTATACTTAAGTACAGTACTTGAGGAGTAAATGTACTTAGTTACTTTCCATTACTGCTTACTGTTGAGTCGTATGTTCAACATTCAAGACTTTTCTGTAAAAAAAAATTTGATTTGTCCCAGGGTGAGATTCCTCCTTGGAAGACAGATTTTTCTAAAAGTTGAAGTGATATCACTTCACTGGTTTATTGTTAAAAAACGTGTTTAAAGAAAAAAAAATTTAGTTTTAATTAACACTACCAGACCAGAGAGGATCGGGGGAATCAAACCACCAATCTTCCGATTATCATTATTCATAACAAAAGTTATCTCATTGCACTTTTCACATAGAGCAGGTCTAGACTGTACGTGTGTGTGTGTGTGTGTGTGTGTGTGTATATATAAAGTCTCACATCTTCCACTGGACGTAGTACTGCAGCAGTGTGCTATTGGGGGGCGAAGTCCAGCGCAGGATGTTTCTGTAGTCCACAGAGTCAAACCTCACCTTGGTGGGTGGAGCAAGCATCTCTTGAACTGAGGAAGTTACTAATTCTGTAGTGGTTTATAATGAGATAAGAGCATCAATTAAATTCATAAAAATTGATGGTTGGTAGATTAGTAAACCAAAAACAATAATATAATGGTGGTTTTATCTATATCTATATATCTATATATCTATCTATATATATCTATATATCTATATATATAGTTTAGATTAGTAAACCAAAAACAATAATATAATGGTGGTTTTATCTATATCTATATATCTATATATCTATATATATATCTATAGATATATCTATATCTATATCTTTATATATATATATATATATATATATATATATATATACACAAGGCAGCCCTTTCTTTTTATGCTTACCCTGCCTGGGATAAACTTCCATTACTTTTTAATTCACTTTGCAATCTATTTTTTGTCTTGTGGATCTCTTGTCTATACTTTTGCACTAATTGTTCTAATTGTCAATTGTTTTACCTTTGCTGCATTGTTTATTTTGTAAAGCACTTTGATTTGCCTCAGTGTATGAAATGTGCTAAACAAATAGCTGCCTTACCTTTACCAATAATTAAGTGTGGTCTCGGTCATTTATCTTTAAATTTATCTTTAAAATATTTATATATTTTTTTAAAATATTATAGTGAATCAAATGGAGGATGAGTATCCCCATTTTGTCCACATTAAAATCCAAGTACAGTTCCTTTGGTCTATTATATTTTGGGGCCTTTGGGTCAGTGATGTTTCAAAGACAAAAAAAGAGGATCAAAATGATTTTCCTTGCAAAGGTTGCAAAGGTCATCCGAACTTTTTTATTTTTAGAAAGCATCTCACACTGCTGCTTTACCAATTTGTGCAAATGTTGTTCCTGAAAATATTAGTTTTTTCAAACCTGACATGAGATTTAGTTCCTCGAAATCTCAGAGCATGTTACACTCTCACATCACTCTCTTTATTTTGATTCCTGACACTATTTTCTCCTGAGCCAGAATATTCTACGAATGTTTACTTCGTTCTTAGCTTAAACACATCTATTTCCTGTTTTGTTGGTAATTAATGATATTTTCACTGGTGTCTATTAATAATTAAGAGACAGAGAATTGTTTGTAGTGCTATACCTTTACAATATGCCCCCTTTTGTGATTGCCTTAATTTACTGCTTAATAAAATCTGATGCTTTGTTGGTCTGTTGACGTTTCTATCCTAGATTGCAGTTGTAACTCGACATGACATCAGTACACAACACAACATGTTTAGATAAGGCAGATAATCATGAGTGTGTGTAATCAATTAATTATAAGTTCTATAATCGGGTGGTTTATTTGTATTAGAGAGCAATGCAATTAAAGTTAGGCCTACGTTATTTTATTCTGTTACAGCACCCATGAATATCTGAGTCTCCCCTCAGCTGAGTGTTTTACAGCGATTTTCAAAAAACAACCATGTGATCTGAGTGAGAATTAGGAAATTATATTGGACAGAACGAAATAAGTGACTTTGAAATCAAACCAGTCAGACAATTACAACACAAATCCACAGAAAATGTAATATCAGAGGTTACCTGTGACACAGACACCCAGCATCACGGCTCCGAGCAGCAGACAGGTCATGGCGTTCATGACGTTGGTACCGACTGCCAAGGCCAACAAACACAACGAGCCACTCTGGACTGATGCTGCTCCTCTTCACCGCCTTTTACATGTCATAACTTCCCCTTTTAAATGCCAGTGTACTGATATTTATGGCATTTCTGACACTGATAGGCCGAAGATAGGCTGCGTGGTCGACACAGTAGACTGTAGTCTTTCCTTTTTTTTTACAGAATGGCCTACATTTTTTGGCTTTACGGGCATTTTTTGGCTTTACGGGCTCCATTACAAAAGCCTACCGGGTGACGTTACCTGCGCTCTGCATTTTCTATGCCCACCCACGCCTTCAGCGTATACATCAAACCCTACACGTTATGATGCATTCACTGACTGAACAGTAACAATGACGACTCCACCTTAAATCTTCCTAGATTCAGTCTCAAGTTCTATCCGGTGGAGATGAGTCTTACTGACTGACAGCTGTAGGTGGCATTGTAGGCACCTACATTAAGAAACATTTAAACTGGCATGTAAACAGTAGACTATTCATGGTTCAACACCGTGTTTCCTTTTTCTGTCGTGCTGATAGAGATACATGCCCCATTAAACATTTATATTCTTTTAATTTCTCAGATCAGTCTCTGTGTGAATGAAAAATGCAGTTAAAACTTAAATTGACCAAATTGCCATGTTTAGATTTTAAGGCCTCAAAGACTCATGTTTTAATGTCCCACAGACACCACAATAAAAAACTGTTTTGATTTAAAGCTCAAAATAAAAACTAAGCGTACCACAAACCTAGACCACTGTCTGAGAACTTTTAGGAAAAGAAAGGTACAAAAATCTGCTTCACCTACACAGACAGTAAATCTGACAGCAAAATGGGACTTCATGTACTTTTGGATGTTTTTGCTTTATGAACACCACTTGCTTTTCTTTTCCCAAGGTCAAGCAGAAGTTTCAAGGTCACATCTCAAATGATGTAATGAAATAATCTACTTTAATGGGCCTTTTTCACATCAGATATTTGACTTCCCATAGCAGGAAAAGGACCAGGGCCCTCAGACTAAAGGGATAAATAGAATTCAGCCATCATTAATTTTATGATTTAACCTGTGTTACTGTGACACTTCATGAAAAGGGCACATTATTACTTTCTTTAAATGGAGCTCTGTGAGTTCTGCAAGGACCTATTTCTCTTAACAGGCCTGTGTTTGTTCTCTGAAGGTTAGAATTACCACACTGTATGTGTTCCTGGAAGCATGATAACTGGAAACATCAACAGTTTACTGGAAATCTGTTACATAATGAATCGTGACAGTACAACAACCAGCTGTAAATGTGCATGTGAGAGAGATACCTTATCTACTTCTTTTCTCACACTTTATGTTCATGTCATGTTAATTATTAAATATATTGTTAATGGGTTTATAACTATTTACAGAAGCTCCCCATATTGTAGTGTTATGTAATGCAGAACAACTGCAACTAATACTTTTACATCATATGCAGAAAGGTCTAAAACAGCCAAGAATGATGGTTAACTTGTTGAAATAGCTGACCAAAGGTTATTGATAAGTGGTTCAAATATAACTAAAATTATTGTATAAATGGTTAAAATAGAGAGTAAAGGTGAATAAATCAAGGTAGTTTGTCATTATACAACAAAATGAAACTGGAGTACTTTCATGCTACACACATAGGGCTTAACAGATAATGTAATGTATATTAGAATGGCAAATAAAATAAACAGTTATAAAATATACGCACACTGGAAACTGCTAATAGTGATGCATACATAAAATAGTGAGCTAAAAGTTATGAATGAGCAGTTGAAATTTTAAGCTAAATGTAATAGATAAATGCAGAAAAGTAATGGATAAATACTTGAAGCATCCAGCTTTTGCCAACTCAAGTAGTAGGCAAAATTGATCAAACTGACCAAAACATTACATTTTAACTATATTAAAATTTTATTTGGACAATATCCACCTTTACATAATTGTGTTAATTAACATTCATCTTAAATTCAGTTCAGATGGACACATTTTAAACATGAGAAGTGGTGATGGTGGATCTTCTGACAGGGCTGTGGAGGTATATCCAAGAATCACTGCTGCAGATTACCAGAAACACAGTTCTTCTGTCTGCAAACCAGATAGGCCTACCAAATAACCAGTTGAAGATGCAGACCTAACAGTGAAGTCTGTTACTGGAAACAAAACAGGTCATCCTTCTCTGTCACACACACACACACACACACACACACAGCAAAGAGGAAGGAAACATAGCCAACAGACATGTAAGCACGCACGTGCATGCACGCACGTACACACACACACACACGTCTTCCTTGTCCCTCAAATGACTCGTTTCAGAGGAAGAAATGTGGATTGCTCAACTGTCATGAAACATCATCATGACTTGTGCTTCTTCCCTTACACAGAAATGCTACGAATCACAATCTGACGTAGCGATTTTTTAAAAAGTTGGTCAGGCCAAACAGCTGTAACTTCAATGCTTAACTACACTGAAATACCAACTTCCCTTCCTTTTAATGGTAGCATTTCATATACAGTAATTTAGCGAACCCAACACTAGATTTGGGACACTGTATTTGGACTGCAGGAACTTCTTTATTCTATCACAACCACTTTATTTCTATCACAACATCCCTTCTTGTTTTCAACTACATACTTCATTGAAAAGGACACAGAGAAAAAGACAATACACATCTTAATCTTTTTTGAAATGGTTTAATACTAAACATTTTTTTTTACATAATATAACTCATGAATGAGTATGTTGATGGAGGTGAAGAGATAACCAGGCAGATACTGAGAGAGAGTAACAAACTATCGCTGTAATCAATTTAGAGAATCAAGCCACATTCACAAATGCAAACATTAACAAGACTAAACAGCATATTCAAGCATTATTACAATCACACAGACTGGTAATTAAATTATTTCCCCCACCCCGCCATTTGAAACCAGTGGACCAAAATGTGACACAAATAAAAACACCACTTCCCTGTTTTATAGTCAGCATCATTTTAAAAAGGAGTTGTTGGTTCAGTTTAGCCAGGCTGTGATTTCATTTCTTCAGCACTCTTGAGCATGGAAATATAAACAGATTTACAACAGCAACTTAACGAACTGAAAACAAAGATGTTAGGACAAAAAAATGGTTAAATACAAAACAAAAATAATCTGCATCTATTCAACTTAAAAAGTGATAGACAAGGCACAACACAAAGTCTAAAAAGAGCAATTTCCTTGTTTCATGAGGAAATTAATTCATTGCCACACTCAAAATGAACAAAACACATTTAAAGCACCGTGTGAAACGTGTGTCTGTGTTAACTTCGTTCTCCTCTGGATTAACCAGCTGTTGGAGCTGATGCAGGTAAAAAAAATCCTTTACATATTCATATTATTAAACCACACTCACTTTTTTGGTGATCCAATCACATCCGAAGGACTTGAACAAATCCTTCTTGTAACTAAATATCCTGTTTCACCGGTCACATTTTTCAGTTAAAGAAAGTCTAATTTTTGCTTCGCTGTGACTTTAAGGTGCAACGGCACAAAGTGACGCACCCCGTTCAGAATGACAACACACAAATACAAATAAGCAAGAGGAGATTTTCAATATTAGAAGACATACTGGTTGTCAGGGAATACAGTATTTTGACCAGCCATCCCGGTAACAAATGAATATGGGAATTCCTGCCCGCATAAAACATTTGCAAATACACATTACTGTACGATAGAAATGTTTATGAGCCTTATGTATATTAAGTGTTTGTAAATGTTATTATTACTACTATTATAGTACTTCAATTTGCATTACAGGAGGTAAAGCGCAGTTAGAACCACTGTATAGGATTCATTGCAGTGAAGCCTTATAAGTCCACATGTGATGAAGCGAAAGAGGAGTTGTTTTTTTAAACAACCAAACTTCTTTCCTGGTAATCCTATTAGACAGGAATTTAGTTGCCAGGAATATAGCTGTAGCTTAAGGAAATAAGATGTTTTTTTGTTTGTTTTTTTTAAACAACGCCAGAGTAGAGAGACTTGCAACAGTCAAAACAAGATGTAACGACGTCATGGGAGTAAGTTTCCGGATTTCCCGCAGTGAAAAATCGCTTCACTCCACATTCTTTTCCGATATGGCTGCTAGGGGTTTAGCTAGGCCACACATTTGTTGATTTCATAATCAGAGTAATTATCCACACTCCGTGCTGAAGCCTAGCATGAACACTTCTTGATATGCCATGTGCACGCACTGAATGTGCTACTACTTTGTTTGCTGGGAAGCTGGGACGCACTTATGATTTCAGCTCTTGTTCTTATGGAGCGTCAACGCATTAATTTTTAGTCACCTTGTACTAAAGTGTCTGCCACGTGAATGTAATGTACTGTGATATAAATTATCACACGTTTGTATCAGGTTCTTTCTCACGTACTAGCACAGTTAGACGTGCAAAGTTAGTGACTTATAGGTCTAGATGGACAACATTAATATACCGCCAACATTCTGGTGATTGTACTTTACTTTGCATTGAGACTGAGGAAATACCAAACCAAACCAATTTGTAACAGCATCTCCCCTGCAAGTTACTGTTGAGATCACATTTTTCGTAGTTTCATGGCAGGCGATTGCAGGGTTGTAGGAAAGAACATATTCCTCTGTGTTCACAGGACACCAGTTCCACCTTCACCGCCACGGTAGCCCTCAGCCTGTTCATCTGGTCCCATCTCAACAAACACCGGGCGGCTCTCGTAACCAGAGTGGCCCTCGCCGAAGTTTTGTATATCTTCATCCAAGTTGCTGCCTTGCACATACCCAGGTTCGTCCTTATTCTCCTCCTCCACGACATCACACACACCTTCATCCATTGTCAACAACCCCCCGATGCGCAGACGGAGTTCAGGCTCACTACAGGGAGGATCATTTGTTAGGTGTTCGTTTTCTTCTGTGTTTGGCAGCAGAAGTGTCGGTGAGGAAGGCCCCAATTGTGGTACAGAGACCTGCTCACGATCTGCTCCAAAGGTCAACTGCCTCAGTTTATTCGTGATATTCTTTTTAAAAAAAAAAAAGACACAATGAAGAGCTGTTAGGTTAGTGTTGAAATTTACAAACCTGTTCCTGTAGTGGGGATAAATACTTCTAAAATATTCAAACTGAATCATTTAGGCTCATCAAAATAAATTAGAGTTGGTAGAATGAACTTACCAGGCCATCTGGTAAAGAACTTGAGGGATCAGTCATTTTTCGGTACACCATGTAGAATAATGCAGCTAATGCAATCACGGCCAACATAACGACCAGAATGATGAAGTATACTAGACAAAGCAGATGTAAAAGTAAATACATTTACAATCAAACTAATAGCCATACATACACACAGTCTAAACAAAGAAACCAGCGGCAGCTCTGACTCCCTGTGTGTCGCTTTGTTACAGAAATAAAAGCATGAACAAGTTTGATCCAATGACGAGGCTCGATACAGACTCCAGGGGTCATCAGGAGTCTACAGGGGTCTACAGGGTCAAACCTTCACCCTGGTGTCTGACCTGCACTCATCTGTTAGTGTGGCGAGTTCTCATCTACACACCTGACTGTGTTCTGAACGACTGATTCCACCTGTCCACAACTTAAAAAACAAAACACAGACACTGCAACGTGCTGCACGGATCATTTACCGCAAAGTGAATGTGATCGATCACATGTAGTCACCTGCTAAGGTGAAGCAGACAGATCGTGACACAACTCCTCTTCTGATCAAATTAGTTTCTAGATGAAAATGTGAACAATTACCTTATTAAACATGTGAGCTTTCCTGTGTGATACCGTCCCTCTGCTCTAATAACAAAACTTAGTGTTAAAAATAAAAAATAAATAAAATTTTAAGTTCATTAGGATATAAAACTAATAAAAAAACAAATTCTAATCACAATGTGGATACGTCAGGCAGGGTGTAGTATTACTTTTGATGCAGACACTGGATATCCTGTGGTTCTTTTGTTTATTACAGCAATTGTGTGTTTTTTTGCATGTTTATATTGAGGCTTTTTCTTTATCCACAAAAGGGGATACATGTTTTGGAACCACTGGTCTCGCTATTCTGAATTCACTACATGCAGAAATATCTTCAGGTTTACAACATTTCACTTTGCATTTGACGTCCCATTTTCAGAAGGAGATGTCCTTATTTCCAGCATTGAGATCTACTGCAATGGTGGAGTGTGTACATTAAAAAAGAAAACATCCACCTTGAAGTACAGCCACTGGTGATGTCCCTGGCTTTACTGGCATGTCTTGGGTGTTCAGTGATCTGTTTGGTTTGCTTATACATCAAGTTTGAGCTTTCATCTCAGCATCTTATATAATTTTAAACCGAATGTCAACGCACCATAATTCTTCAAAGGCATAACAGCCTGACTGTCGTACATCAAAAACAAGAACCAATGGAAAAAATATATTTTACTCAACTGTTTGACTGATGTGGTGCTATTTGAACTGGCGGGGTGCAGTACTCCTGTGCTTGTAGAACTGCCATTTTCTCCATCTCCCCCTTCACCGTCAGACAGTGATTCCCATGTGCAGCCTCCACTGGAAGCTTTCCCTCACACACACTATCCTCACAGATGAAGCTGTGGTGTGACCTCGACTACACGTACAACAAAAAGTGAGACTCTTCTTTAACAAACGACACAGCGACATACACAAGTAATTTGTACACACATTGCACAGTGTCAAGTGTTTGATGAAAAATGATAGCACACTACACAGCCCATATCATGGTAAGCAGTTGTACTCCTACTAATTAATAACACTACATTAACATTAGTATTTCATGCTTTAGATAAATCAACAATCTACAATATTATCTAATAATTACATGAGGAAACTGACACATGTCTACAGCTTATTTCCTGTGTGTTTATTGATCCATCAGTGTTATTACAAAGTTTAGAAGGTGTGAAGATGTGAAACTGACCTGATTGATGATCCCAACTTCGTACAAAAATTCAGGTAGCCATACACTTTTCTTCCTCCTAGATTCTGTATTTGTAAGGGCAGACAACTTTTGCTGGTATAACAGCCAGGGATGCATGAAGCGAAACAGGACAGTGTCATCCTGTTGGGCAGTGACGTTAACTGATGGGAAGTCCACCGAACCTGGAAACCAACATGAACATGGCTTAATTCTTAACTGAATCTCAATTTCATGTTGGAGACAGCAACATACTGATTTGATGAACAGCTAACCTTTATTCTGACATTTTCTAGTCTGAGTAACTTAGAACAGAAAACAAAGACAAAAGTAATTGATGTATGTCACACATGTTACGATATATATGTTAGTCATAATTTCTCACTAAAGTGCATTGTATGCATGCTCGAGGCCTAACAAACACACTGGCCCTCATTTATCAAATGTGCGTACACCAAATTTCCAGCGTACACCTGACGTACACCCAAAACCACGGTGACTTTGAGATTTATCAATATGGACGTTGGCGTACGGCACGCTCAAATCCTACGCCAGCTCAGGAGGTGGTGTACATGTACGCAAGTTTTGAGTTAGAGCTGAAATGTTCAGAAATCATTTCCTAACAGCACAAAACACACTGACAATCTAAAATACATGATATGATATATTATGACCCACTGTAACAGAAAGAACGTTATAAACATTAATTTGGGTGTTTTTATTTGAGCAACACGGACTTTATACAGCCTATTGAGCAGTCAGAACATGATTTGATTTGTATTTGGACTATTTTCTTGTAGCTTTTGGTGCCTTTTATTTGGGTTTGCTTTTAATAAAATGTGTACCTTCAAATGAAAAGGCTATGAGCAAAAAATGAAGAACAACGAAGAGCATAAGCGGATGGCTTGAAGCAGTAAGACTGGTTGCCGAAATGGACACAGCCCCACGCCCTTTAGGTGAGACTGGCACAGACATGTCGTGCACAAAGCCCTGCATTTATTATAAGACAAACTTTATATTATGACAGCACAGCGAGCACCGACACCCCCGCTAAAGGCCC
>JAPMOB010212887.1:14287-26091 GCA_029875015.1 Lepomis gibbosus | reverse complement strand
ACACACACACACACACACACACACACACACACACACACACACACACACACACACACACAGGCCTCTGCTGTTTGTGTTGACAGATGATGTAATAACTTGGTGAAATGTAATAAATTGTGTCTTTACATGGCTTAAAAATGCAATAGAGCTTTGGTGATACAATCATTTCTCAGATAACCCAACATCACAATATCACATTATCTGCTATCATATTGCCATGCCAGGCCCACTATAATGTTAAAAGATGAGCCCATAATAATATTAGCAATATTAAGGGACACCAATGTGATGAAATTCTCCCTTTTTTTACAACTTGTCACATTTTATGCATTATTATTATTGCACTTACAGATAGAAACTTGCTACAGCATTGACTTAATTACTGGCACTGTGCCAGCAGAAGTCTCACTTTTGTCTCCTTTAAATTGCTAAAATAAATCATGTAAATCTTTATGACACAAAATTGACTCAAATAGCTATTAATTTCAATCAGGATAGCTCTTGAAATAAAAATTCTGCTAACAGGTGAAGATAATTACACGTTTTCAACATTGTGTCATGTTTTAAGCAAGTGTTTTTACACCAATGTTGCTTCAGTAAAACTTCTCTTTGTGTTGGAAAAACCAGCACAAAATAGCACTTTATCAACAGCTACTATCTGAGTCAAGTTCACAGATCTGTGGACATTTGCAGTCTCCCGCAGTCTACGCCCTCTGCATCCCTGTCATTTCCAGAACCATGTGCATTCAAACAGCGTGTATTTTCCTAATCGCGGATGTGAATTGTACCCTGAATTCTCTGCTACAGCGATGGATTCTTTAAATGAGGAATTTCATATTTTAGCATTCATTGTCGTATATTACATTTTCTCTGACAAAAGGAAGCACCGGGGGCCACCATGTTCTTAATCACTTAAATCCACATGCAATCTGGCTCAGCCATCTTAGCCAGGGCCGCGGATCCATTAGTCCCTTCTCATTTCAGGGGGAGAGCTGCCAACCCATTAGTTCTGCTATGCTCTGCTAGATTTCCATATCCTTCCATTTCAGCATTTTCTGCAAGAAAATGGGAAAAGTTGCGGATTAATTCTAGCTAATCCTCCATTTTTCTATTGCCTTTAATTACTTGTTCTGGCCTCTGACACTCTCTATGGTCATCAGCAGTAAGTTGACTTAGCATGGGTCACATCTTATTGTTAAAGAAAACGGTCTTGTGTCTGCGTTTAAGGGTATATCTTCAGGCTTAACACCCCCCCAAAACACACATACACTCACAGACTTTGATTTTTTCTCTGAGAGACTTTCAATTGGATGTTTATGTCTCATGTTAACACCACTAGACTCTTGTCCCCTTGATGGATTTCCATTCCTGCAGAAACCTATTTTTCTCATTCCATGGACCTTTAGTTCAATTTAACTCTCATGGCTCATTACTGTATAAACAGTAACTAAATTCAAACTGTGATTGGACTGAACAGTCGACTCATCTCGGCTGGTACCTTTTGTACCTTGGTCTCTTCTTCTTGCTTCCTCTGTATCTGGAGTGAGAAGATTAAACACGACTGAGGAAATATGGCCTCCGAGAGCCACTGTGACCCAACGACCCCCCCACCCACCCCCCTCCACTTCCCCTTGGCTGCCCCCTGGCAGTCACACAGCAGACAAGTCAATGTGACCACTGAGGCAGAGCAGCCTTTTCATACCACTAACGTTCAAAGCAGGCCCAAACGACCCGATGAAAGCAATCTAATACCACAAATTAGCCTGTCACTTAGCCTGGATTATAAGCCTCACGAGGGCCACAGCTAGAATAACTTGAGCCTCGTTGTGCTGTGATGTAAAACAGCAGAGAAAGAGAGGGAGAGGAGGAGGGGGGCCTGGTGGCTCACCTGGTGGAGTGCATATCATGTACACTGAATCCATACCTCAGCGCCCCGGATTTGAATCCGACCTGGGTGTTTTGCTTCATGTCATCCACTCTCTCTCCCACCCTGCGTTTTCTATCTCTCTCCACGATGACTATCTAATAAAGCAGCCACCAACAACAAAAAGTGCAATTTCATTTTAAAGCCTGTGTGCTCTGCTCAGTCACTTTGTGTAACTCCCCTTCCTCAGAGTCTTGCCCTGGCTGTTCTGTCCCAGCGGCCTTCTGGTAGAGGAGGAGCGGTCCTAATCAGGGCCATGGGCTTTCGCACGGACACGCGAGAGAGGTCGATGCGAAGGAGCAGGAGATAAGAGGATGCGAGCAGCTGTTGATTTATAGCTCGCGTCGGCGGAGCTTGTCATTCACGGGCGCATTCATGACCGCCGTTGGTGTTGTACTACAAAGACGGCTGGAATGTAAATACAGCCTGTGCAGGAGTGTGTGGGTCAGTTATGATAAGCTGGCAGGGATGCCCTGTCTCTCCAATTTCTATTTCTTCCTCTCTCACACATACTACAATTACAAAATCATTCTATTGGCTGGACTAACACCACAAAAAAGCAGTGTTTCAGTGCCCTATCTGGTTAAAAGTTCCAAGTCTGCTGCACCTGTGAACGCACCAACAGTGATGTCACAGCATACTAACAATCCTGAAGTACACATCTACATCACTGCAGCAAGGTGATTTAAGGTTAAAGAGATCAGCGAAAACACTTTAGATTTAGATTTATAATAGAAGGTGACATGGGAGTAAATTTTCACTCCTGTCCCATTCCACTACCCCAAAAAATACTCCTGTCCCGTTCCAATCCTGTCTCCGTTATTTTTATAATATCATTTATTCATTCGTCATGTACAGGTCAGGTGGCTGCAACCAACCAGTAACCAGCCACAAAAGAAGACAGGAGAGAATTAAAAATGACAGTTCTGGCCATGATTTCTATCATTTATGATAACATTGCTCACATAATTGCTCATTATGTAATTGCTGAGATTTGGAAACACAGCTGTGTGAATACAACAACCAAATGGCAAGAAAACAAGTGGCCAAACTATCAGACAGGTTGTAAAGAAGCTAACAGTACAGCCACATTCACTTTATTCAGATGTAAAACTTGAAACGTGAACAAGACCTGAAACATCAGGAACAATCCCACAATGCACATGAAAAATAAAAGTACAGTAAGTCAAATTAGAGCCGGTAAGTTGGTCTGTGGACAGTGTTAGATGTTTCAAAGGACCGTTTTGGTAATAACATTACCCCCTCAGATACTCCTTGCAAAAAAGTGTGCTTGACCATGGGATTTGTTTAAAACCTGTTCGACCATTGGACTAGTTGTGTTTCTTGACTCCATTGGACTTCTTTTTAGCTATGTCTGTGAAGATTCTCACACATACAGGTCATAGTTATCCAGGAAAGATAAAACCTGGACTTGATTGAAGAAGCAGTTTAACCTTTCTTAGATCTTTTTAGCAATAATGCATATCGGGATTGGAGCAATTAACTTTACTACAGGTAAAGTTAATTGTAAAGTTACTGAAAGTAATGATGGCCAAAACTACAAGCATTTAAATGAAAATAAACATTATATCTGTAATTTAATTTAATTACAGACAGACATTAATTTAATTTAATTTACAGACGCTAAATAATTATCTCCACTTCAATTGACCTTTCCAGCTCAATTTATCACCTACACTTACCCACAACTTCACTCAGAGCTCACACTTAAAGAGACTCTGATCTCGTTAAATGGGAAAGTTCCACTTCTTTCACTAATTCTATTTTAACTGCCACAATAACTTAGTTCAGTATTTCAAGTGTTTCAGTGGAAAGTTCTCAATAAAAAACGCTTATCTCATTTTTTGTATAAATGTACAGATGTTTATAAATGTAAAATCTTTGGGTTTAGGACAGGTGATCTGGAAAACAAGACATTTGAAGATGTCACCTTGGACTTTGTGATAGATATATGAGAATTAATAAATTAACAAAATCAGCAGATAATCCGAAAATGAGAAAGATTTTGTTGCGGCTTTAAAGATTTTTGTAGAACAGCTGTATAATTCATTAACTGCTTTTTTATTTTTAGATGTACTTCTACAGTTCCCTTACCCTACCTCATCTGGCTTATTCAGTGATTTCCTACATTTCCCAGAATGCTTTTCAGAAGCAATGTAAAGTTGTTGCAATCAGCAGGTTTTACAAAGACTCTCTGTCTGACAGTGATGGCGAGAGATTTCCCAACTGACTCTGACTCAAAAACCCAACCTGTCTTGTTGCTGCATTGCGTGCTGGTCTTACTCTTCTTCTGTGGGTGTATAAATTGGCCTCTGTGGTTCGTCTATGGTGGATTTCTCCCTGTATGAGTTTTAAAAATCAGTGCAAAATGAAATGGCAGCTGTAGAAAGAAGCCTTTGGTCTTTACAGCTGACAGCTCAGATCACAGGAGCATTTTTTTCCTACAACTCCTTTGTAGTTGCTGAAAATATCTGGACAGGATGTCTCAGTGTCTACCTTCGAGTGTCTCAGTTAATGCTCTCTATCCCACGTTTGCGTTGACAGTGACAGCAGTGGGAGAGTTGATGAAGACTCTTGCTTGTCTTTTGCCATGGTTTGTTCATTCTCATTCCATGATCCAGTGGGTGAAGATGGAACTTGTGACACTTAAATTTAGTCCACAGTTCCATGACTCTTTGACATAAAACCTGGGTAGGAGGCTTCAAATTGTGGCGTTTGGTGATGATAATTGGCTAACAGCTTGGGAGCTAATTAAAGAGTATCATAATCGCCTGTCAACGTGTCTGTTGTCATCGCTGCAGCACTGAAAAGTTTCATTAGATACCTAAAAATAGATTTCCCCGTGCACCAGCACCTCACTCCTCACCTTTTCTTCTCATCAAAGCAGGCGAGCGCTGACTCTATTCATGTATCCCCCGTGCTTATTGGCTGCAACTAATCCGAGGTGGGAATTTTTTGGTTTCCGATCACACACACTGAAGGAAGTGCACTGAGGCTGAGCGCACCGAGCGTGTCAAAGAAAGCGTTTATAGTTACAAGTGAGAGAGAGAGTTGCGAAGGAAGTAAAAGGAGGATGGGGAAAAAAGCCTCTGTTATTGCTCTTAAACATGGCTAGAAAACTTGAGAACTCACAATCACTTTCATGTCACCTTATCTTCTTCTATTCTTTACAGCCATGCAGGTTGTATCTGAATTTAGACACCGATTCTTTCCTTGCTCTCTCCATATCTGCACCTTTTATTAGCCTATTTAGCTTCACAAAAAGCTAGGCGGCTGCAGGATTGACAGGTGTTTCACGCCGAGTGCACGAATGTCACAACATTTTGACTGACACTCCTCTTCTGTGGCTCTATTGCTAAGTGTTTATATTGTCCTTCAGCTCCATGTTGAGCTTGAATATAACCACTAAATAATAGCTCCTCCTCCTCTCTGTAAAAAAACCCAGCAAGGACTTAAAGCTAATTATACTCGTTTAACTTTTTTTTACTCATAATGCAGCCTATCATTATTTCACTGAGCAAAGAGAAAACATGCCAAAAGCTCCTCTGGACCATGGGGATGAAAGGTATGAAGGGGCAGAGGGAGAGAAAGTGTCCAGAGATCATTACGCTTTGACACGTACAGGCACAAGTCTCAGGCTGTGGCTGTTTGTTTAATAATGATGATAAATGGCGGGCTAACTCGGAGCATAATGTATTCCTTTACTCCTGTGTGATTTCTTAAATAGCTTTTCTTCCTTATTTTTAAAGAGAAGCAGGCCCCAGTGAACATGAAATGAATAGCATTTGTGTTACAGTAGCAGTGATCAGTCCCTCCACGCTGCTTTCGAGATTTAGCTGTAATTTGATTGTATTTAAATGACATAAAGCACATTGTAAAACTCCCACTAAACAAAGCTAATCTCATCAGGTTCTCATTTGTTCCAGCAAAAGTACTTTTTCTTTGAAGAAAAGGGACAAAACTCTCGCCACAGAAACATAATCAGCCAAGTCGAGGATATAGTATTAGTTTCAAACTCACATTAAAGGCCGTCAAAATCCATTTTCCCAATCAGCTTCTCACCAGGACCAATGGGGGTCCTGCACAAAACACAATAACAGTTGTGAGGTTACTGGTGGTAGTTTTTGCTTCTGGATTGTTTACAGGATGTTTTTTAAGTTAGATAATGTTAATATAGTCACAAATGCACACACATACAGTATGTACAGTGCATGCACACAATCTTTTTACAAATGGATGATATGCAAATATTTAGTTAGTTTAGTTATGAAGGTGCTTTAAGGTGTGTCTAAAACATTGCAGTAAACTAGAATGGAAATACAATTAAGACTGTCAAAAAGTTTATTGAGAGCTGGATAAAAGAAATCATGTAAATAAATAAAATATATTCTTGTTATGCTTTTGTTAAAGATGAAAACCTCTTAAAATATTAATAGTAGAACCAAATAAAAAATAAATTGAATTACAAACATTTTGTGTAACAAAACAACATATTTTTTCCTTTAAAAGCTTTCCTCAGGTCTGTAGAGATCCCAGGAACCTAATAAAAAACCAGGTCTTACTCCTTAATTTTATTCAGTTAAGCCCTCAAAGTCCTTTTGTTTTGTTTTTACAGTTCACGGATAGTAGGGAAAGACAGGTAATGTTGAGCCTCTGATACTACAAGTGAATGCAGACACACGGTTAAAGAAGTTGCGTTTAAATGCTCTGTGACATCATGTAACATGAGGTTGACTGCAGGGCACCACCTTCTGTGACACTGGAGGGGTTTTGTGGCAGTAACTTTAATGATGGAGATTATATTTTTGCACCAAGTGATCAATCAGATCATTCAGAAGCAGAGTGTGACAATACTAGTAAGAGATCATAAGCTTGAAAGCAAAACGGTGAGCCACTGAGCGCAGCACACACAGCCATGTTACAATGACAGGGACTGTGGTCCATGCTTACTGATTTGTGCTGATGAAGTGCCAGTCACTGAACAGATACAGGAACTAAGCTATATGAAATATATATAGTATGTTTAAACATTTTTGGCAACTATAAAGTATGTGAAAACTACAAATAAATAGAAAAAATATATCTTTTGTCTGGGGTTATCATTGTTGATACTGAGGTTATGAAAGGTTTACAAGCAGTATTATTTGAATTTGTTGGTCAATCTGTGTGGGCTTCTAAAGAATGTTTTGCAAATCACCAATTTATCTGAGTGTTAAAAACAAAATGGGTAACACACTATAATGTAGTTGTAAGCAGATATAAATACATAATAATTATATAAACAGATTGTGAATGACTATATTGTAAAACATAGTTGTTATAACATAAAACATGCGTTCTAGCATAAGTTAAAATTGTTGAAAAATACTATTCAAAAAATGTGCACTATAATATTTTTAGCCAATATTATGGTGTAAACATTTATTTATTGTCTATACAGTGGTTTTAAATGCTAAATAAAGGGGTTAAAGTACAGTGTTAGTAAATACATAATTAATATTTAAATAATAGAGAAAATCTAATATAAAGATAGCATTATAGTTTGTGTTCTCTGTCCGTTAGACACAAACATCCTGGGTTTGAATCTGACCAAAGACCTTTGTCACATGTTAATCACCTCTGTGGTCTTTCTTGTCCTGAGTGGGCAATTTGTTTTGCAGCAAGCGTAAAAAAACACATGACAAAACCTCTAAAGCATTCAAAGTGTCCACCGCAGCCGCACAGGGCCCATAGACAGTATAAAACAAAGTGACTATTATCAACAACCCCTAGGACACAGGACATGTATCAACATGCTCACAAAATCAGTTTTAAACAGCCAACTTGCAGCACATTTAACGTGAAAACCATAGTCTTCCTATCTGACCTCTGCTCTCTGATACACAATGCAATTTCTCCACTGTCATCAAACTGGGACAAAAGAAAATTTAATATTCTGATACATGTAAAATCAAAACGCCTGTGATTCAGCTCTGGCTTATCATGTAAGTGACAGCGGAGGGACAGCAAAAAAAGGCTCGCGCTCAGGTTGCCATGGCCTGTTGTCCCCCCTTCTTATCCGGAGGAACTACTGCAGTAATCGCCACAAATGTAGTAATAATCATTTTCTTTGAGGTGTTAGTGAGACGGAGGAAAGACAATAAGCACTGCAGCCAATTGGATTTAATCAAATCAAACATCCCAACGCATTAGAAACTGCAAATAGCATGAAATTGCGACCCACAAAACTGAAATTAAATCAGGCAGAGATCTTCTTGCTGACTCCCACACACCTGACTGGCTGTCAGGGATAAATATAATTTTTCATACATCATTTATTTATTTTCCTCCATGTTGTTCTGCACTCATTGAGCTGACACACTCATTCACAGCGATGCACAGTGACAGAGGGATTCAGCGGCTTGCACAAGGACACCGGGCTGTCGCGGGGATCCAACCTGTGTCCTTCCAGTTACAGGACGGACTCTGTGGCCACGAGGACACACATGACACTGATATATTTTTTAAAAGAGCTGACAAAATTGCCACTTGGTGATGTAGCCTACTTTGGGCCTTGACGCAGTTCTGACAGGTTGATTTCATTTCCTGCATGTCCTTCATAAAACTGTTTGGGTTCATGAAATTGGAGACTTTTGTGGATGATGGCCTCAAAGCAATTCTACTTGTGTTTGTGTTTTATTTTACTATTGAAGCTGGAAATTAGCCCTCTGAAACACATATAGGCCATCATGACATTAACACTCTCCACTGAATACAGGACGACCTTCATTCATGTATTTAGTTGTATGTTTTTTTTCTATTCATTGACAACCTCAGTGGCATCTAAATCTAAATAAGCTGGTTTTCCCGCTCTGACGCTCATTGGTGGAATTTGTATTCATACCCTTTACTCAAGTAAAAGAATGTAAAATACGACATTGTAAAAATACTCCAGTACAAGCAAAATATCTGGATTAAAAATTTTACTTTGAATTTATGCAACATTTTGGAAAAAAATGTATTTTATCTCTTGCCAGTAGTTAGATGAGGAGATTGATACCACTTGTATGTGTAGTAATTATGAAGCTATACCACCCGCAGCCAGTTAGCTTAAAGCTTCAAGTCTGGAAGGGGAAACAGCTAGCCTTCCTTTATAGGGTAACAAAATCTGCATACTCAAGACTGTTTAATTCATACAAAAACCATAGCGTAAAAACAACATGTTGTGGTTTTACTATCGGCTTTGTGCCTTTTGTTACCACTGGGCAGAGCCAGGCTAGCTGCTTCTCCAAAGCCAACTCTAGGCTTGTTTTTACTTGTGTTTTCACCCTATGTCAATCTGATTCTTGTTCGGCTCCAGCACATAAAACCATTTTGTTGTTTTTTATCCTTGCCGAGCCATTATTTTTTGGCGGTAGCGGTAGCAGTAGTGTTGTCGCTGTTGAGTGCAGAATCAGTGGGCAAGAGAGCCAGGTGCATGCATGAACTTCAGAGCCTACGCTTGCCAATGGATTTTATAGAAAATCCAACCCAATTTCTTCACATAAGAAGCAGCATACAGGCTGTCAGAGGCAACCGAGATAGCCGGGGAATGGTTAATTTTTATGCAAGGTTACAACCCATTAACAAATAGGCAATAAAAAAGTCATTAATTTGTTTTAAAAACTACATATAGCCCCTTTAGTACTGACATATAATTGTAAAAACAAGCATTTTACAGTTGTGTTTGATTAAGAAGAAACTAATTTCAAGTTCTGATATCAGTCCAATCACAGTGTTTTTGCTCTATAATGTACTTATTTTTAGTAAAAAGTTTATACTGTAGACTGCATTGATAATTCATAAAGCTTCAGCTAAGAGAGAAATTACAGAGAGACAAACAATAGGCTGTTGTATTAGGAGATCTTATAAATAATACCATAAAATACCATAAAATAATACCATAAAAAGAAAGAAGAGGAGACTGGGTTTAGAGAGGTACGCTGTGATCTGTATGAACGCTGCTACGTGCTGATGGTGCCAGGCAATATTTGAAGGTGGGGTTAGACTGAAATAGCACACTGGATCATGAGACAGTGATGCATAGACACTTTGATCAAAGGAAAACTAAGGTTGAGGCCATTTGGCTGTTGCGGTTTTGATGAGCGCGGCCTCTCAGATAGCATCTCGACGTGTCGTTACGGAAGGTCGTTTTGGTGGTTAACTCTCTGAAAGGGCACTCAGCATCAGTGTCGGGTGACAGCGCTGATATTAGCTCCGCCTAGGCTTCTTCTTTGGTGAAATTTGAAATCAAGGCCTTCCACCACTTGGGCTCCATTCAGGCCGCAGCTGGAAGTGTCCCAATCACTTTTCCCCTCACATGTGGATCTGAGATTACATTATATAATCAGTGTGAGCAGGGAAAAGGCTGCACAGTGTCAATCTTTGCTGTTTTGATCAGAACCAGATAGATGTTTTTTTTGTCTTCTGAAATCCAAAGCAGATCTCATAACCTCATAATTTCTGCAGTAGGCCAGCATTGCAGAGAAACATTTGCAAGGACAACTAGCCACTGCGATTACAAGCAAAAACTGTAAAGAAAATCTGCAGCTTGGTTGGTGATTTGAAGAGATTCTGAAAAACGTTGGAACTGTTAGAAACAAGTCACAGAGACCAAGATACAAAAAACATATTTATTGCATCTGGAGATTTTACAGAGCTGTCAGGTCCTTGGTTTGTGATATGGATTACATCCCAGAATTGATACGAACAGTCATGCAAAAATAGATATGAGCAGCAAATCAGAAGTGAGCATTAAAGCCTGAGGAGTGAGACGAGCCACTTATAGTCTCTTATGACAGAATTTGGATTGTGAATCACACAGAGGAGTAACTCTGCCCCGCCGCAGGCTGGTGTATAATGATTTGATTAGCAAGTTGTCGGGACAATGTGCTAAAGCAGGGCTCCTTTTATAGTCCTAAGTTCATACATCAATGTCAACATGGCCCTGACTGCTGTCTTGTCGTGTTTATGAAGTGAACTGAGCAGGATTTGTGGCAGATGCTTCACAGAGCGCGTGACAAAGAATGGGCAAACTCCCTTGTTTGGCGTGACAGGGTTGAGAGCTTCACTCCTCAACTGTCAGAAGGGAACATCTGTGTTTTGGCGACTGAGCAATGTTTGTTCTGCGACGGAGCAATCGGCTCCCAGCAGCCGTCCGAGGTGACAGTCTCTGTCACGGTCCAAGTAAAGAGTGAGACAGAGATGGGGGGGGAGTAATCCCTGTATCAAATCCAGCTGCAGAAACAGAGAGGGAAAGTCCAGCTTTTTATGGTTTAGTAACTCTCCCTCCGCCCGCCCTGTATTCTCTGTGATTCTGTGGATTACACACTTGCCTTGAGCATTTCCAGGGTGCAGCTTCCTACAATTGAGAGAAACTGAAAATTGATTCTTACACTTTTAAAATGATTACTAGCAAAAAACACATTATGGTTGACTAATAAAGCTGCTTTACAAGCAAGATATTTATGGCAAAAATACACCAGCACGTCCCATTTTCGACAAAATGAGACATTTCAAGTCCCTCTCCACTCAAACATGTGTTTGTCTTGCTACTTCATTTGGATGTCTGATCTTCACTGTGCAGAATAATTGATGTACCAGAGGGCTGATTTCACATTTCATCTGTGCTTAAATCTCAGTTTAATAGGATTTGTGACGTCAAAACTAGTTTGGAAGGCAATCATGACCCAGTATTGAACTTACAAAAGGGAGATGTGGAGATTTAAAGTCTCCATTGCACATTCAATGAAAATGTTTTAGTAAAGTTGGAGACATTTTTTTGTACTTGATCAGCAGCTGACTGGGACCAACAGCTCTATTCGTAAGAGAACAATTTGAA
>JAPMOB010212887.1:0-14267 GCA_029875015.1 Lepomis gibbosus | reverse complement strand
CTGAGCTCTCTTTCCACAGAACTGAACTTTCCAGTGATGGCTGAACTTCTTTACCACCTCCACCCACCACGCACTGAAAAGATTACATTTAGTTCACTGATGTTACTGCACAGTAACCAGGCTTTCATGCAAAAAGTGGACTAAAACATTCTGTATGTATGAGAGCTGTTCACAAAAATCCACGAGAGATGGGACTTCTGAAGCAGAGTCAACGGGCCGGTGTACCTTCACATCAATGATTATCTCCTACTGTTATATAAAATACATACCTTTCACTTTACATTGCATCCTTTATACAGTAGTATGGTCACTTCTCTATCCACAAAAATCCTCTTGAGTTCTCAATTGTTGACCAAAGAGTTTATGGTCAATTGGACAATTCTGCTGAATTAGCAACATTTAGTAAAGCCTTTGATTGTCAGTCGCTGACTCCTATAAATGACATTATTGTATATGACATATTACCTTTTTAAATGTGTTCTAAAAAGTTCTCAAGCTGTAGAAATGATATGCATTGTCGCCAAAATCACTTCAAAAAACTCTTCCTCAGCCTGCAGAGAGCAGTTGAAGGACGAATTTCACAGTTTTTTTTTTCACCTTGGCAAACAACATTTACTATTAGTAGGCCAAGGACGATAGAGTCCTTCACTCGCTAATGAAAAGTATTCTGGCTTTGTGTTAGCCCATCAAAGTAGGAAAATAAGTGACACAAATGGGACAACATTGAGAAAAGAGGTCAAAATCAGGATCTACTTGTCATTGATTTCATTAAAGTGTTCAGCATTGTTCTACTATAACACATACACCTTTACTTTTACTTTTCAACTGTTACTTTTCTCTTATACCACAATACTATTCTAAAGAACGACTGTATAAGAAGACAGCTTTCCCTTTGAAAGTTTTACAAATTCTAGATTTTGATATGTTTGATTTTATCCAAGATCTGAGAAATATATGAGTTTGGGAAATAATTTTATGTACTGTCTGTTAGTGCCATTTATCCTTCTTTAGCTCTTGTCAAACAAAGTACAGGAGTCCCTATATCTTTATTAAGCTTTCACCTGTCTGTGCAGGTGAAATGAAGAACTTCTAGACACATCAGAAATCTGCCACCAGCCAAGTCTATTTCTGTCATGGAAAATCAGGGCAGAAATGGCTGTTAGTTGACAACCAGGTTAGAAACTGAGATTCAGCTTAAACAGCGTGTTCTCTGTGCGGTATATTAACTGCTAAGCAAAGTAAGATAACTTTTATTTCAGAAAGTATAGTAGAGTTTAAGCTTAATAAAAGTAAGCTAATGTGATTACCTGAACTAACTGTTAGCTACCTGACCAACAAGCAAAGCTAGAGGTAAGACAAATGGCCTAATGTTCACATGCTAATGCGAACGTTGACTAATTTATTACTCACTAATTCCACATTTTGAATTGCTACATTCATTAAAAATGGCTAAATTAATCACAAAGTATTGTCATCACAGTACTAAAATCCCTATTTTTTGTGTGCTGTTAATTCTTTAATCCCAGAATAAAACATACCTCTACTACTCAAGACTACTCAATAGTTTGGGGACGGAAAAGTAAAAAATAATATTGAAAATACACATTCCACTTGACGTTTGTGAAGTTTTGTAATTTGAAATTGAGTGTAACATTCAGAATGAAGTGGTAGTTAGCTACTAGCATATGCTACAGTACATGGTTTCCTTTTTAGTAAATGCAAAAATAGTGCACTGATGGTTCTACTACTGCTGTTATGTAGGTGTCTTTATTCATCTAAGTGTGGGACAAGTTAATAGGCCCTAGACATGTTAGGCTGCATGCTAATGAGCTGTTAAGAGGAGAGAGCTCCCAATATGGCCGCCAGGAGCAGAAGAGGCAACATAACAGAAGGGAACTAAAACTTTTTTGATTAATTGTTCAGTTTCACTGTTATTACAGGTGGGGAAATATTTGGCATAGAGTCAATTATGGGGGCTGTTCACTGTGTCTCAAGGCAACAGTAAACCAAATGTTATTATTTCTCCATTGACAGCAATAAAGTGAAAGTAGAGTCCGGGCAGTGCTGCACTTTGCCCTGTCAAAACTTTTCCATTCATTTTTTTGCTCTTTTCAGCAGTTAAAAAACCTTCAGTGAAATCTGGAGCTGCCTAATAAAGATAATTTAATGTATACTGAAACTCTACACGTTAAAAGAAAAGTTGTGCATTTGAATGATTAATAGAAAATCATAATTAAGGAAGTCTAATTGTCTTTGTTCATAATAATATGTTAAGTTATTGGAAGGGGTGTATGGAGGAGTTTGCAGTGCAGGGACGCTACTGTTGCTAGTTACAGTAAGATGTAGGAGTCTTTCAGAAGTGACAGGTTCCTCAGTGTCCGCTCACCAAGGTCAAGCCTCAAGTGGAGTCTTTTTAAAGCAGGCTCATTGGTCTGCTGCCATCCAATTTGTTTCACAGAGAGGAAGGGAGTGGGAGGGCAGGGCGAAACGACTGAGACGATCAGAGTTTTGGTCAGAGATGGGGATTTTTTGCTTCATTCAGCTTTAAACAAATTCACTTTGTACTCTTGAAAGGAAATCCGATGATCTACACCGCAGGCTTATACGCCGCACAACAGAGCCAACTCATAACAAAAGGATAAAAGTCCAATCTCTGGATAAATTTGAGCACACAAATCCAGGAAAACTACTGAGGTGACACCGGTGAAAAGAATATGCATTATTCCTCAGTAAAGGTGTTCATTTGCATTTGAAAGCATCCTCAAGTGCAGCGCACAGTATACTGTAGATAGGAAAACGTTCTGTCTCTGCTAGCAAGAGGAGAATATAGCGCTGCAGACAGTCAGAGGATAATTACACATTTCATTTAAGATTCAGTTTATTAGTATTTGTTTTTTCATCTGCTATCCTCCAAACTTCAGTGTGCAGTTCATATTTCATGTTTATGGCAATCATCTGCATACATTATGTGTTTCACTTCAGGGCCTACAGTATTCTGTGTCAAAAGGTATACATTATGCATGAAGTATTGTCAAAGTAAAATGCACAATTAAAACTTCCAACCACTGTAGACAGTTCCTAACTCAGAGTTTGTGAGTTCCCAAAACACAGATTTCAATCTTTGTTAAAACCTTCAGTATATAGTGACAATAAAAACTCCACTATTCAAACATGTATAAAATAAATGAATGCAATCTGTACAAAAAAATACTTCACAAAGTACTTCACCAAAGTAATTATTACCAAGAGAATTATCTTTATATTATCCTGGCCTAATGCAATTCCAGGGAATATTCAAAGAAAATGATCATGATCATAGCTGAACATATTTAAAGGATGAGTTATTTATTTTGGAAAATACATGTTATTGCTTCCTTTTTGATGCGATGAGGAGATCTATATCAATTACATGATAGCATGTGCAAGTAGAGAGGTGGAGTCAGAACATGGTTACAGCTAGCTTGGCAATGCTCAAAGTTAAAAACTGTGTCTAAAAACACTTAGTTAGTTAGTTAACCCATACATAAATATAATGTGATTTTAGGGGGCAGTAGCATAGGTGTTGGAACAATTCTAGCATTCATCTGATGCATATTTGTAACGTGTTTAGGTGGACTCCATTGCTTCTAGCTGGATTAAATTATTTTCCACATTAATTCAAGTGGTATTTATTGATTGAATTAGATTTTTCTTAACAACACTTACATTTTGTCACGTTATAAAGTCAATAGGCTGATCACGATAGCAAATAAAACCTATTACACATCCAGCAGACAAAATTAGCATTTGTTTGGTGTTGTGTTTCTGGTCTCCATTACTCACTCTCCTTAGAGTTTTGGATTTGCCAAATCCTGAGGGATGTATCTAGCTCTTCATCTGCTAAATGCAACACTATGTTCACCAGCTACTTTGTCTCTCAGGAGTTTGGTGCTGGGCAGGTTGAATACAGTGGTAGTTTTTCAGCTGCCTGATGCATCTCAAAGGACACCGTGGAATGTTCAGACTAAACCAAAACATTAAGGTGAGGGCTGTAAAACCAAAACATTGAGCTTAAAGGTTCAGTGTGTAATATTTCTGAGGATCTATCGACAGAAATGCAATACAAGATCCATAACTATGTTTTCAGTGGTATGTAAAGGCCTTATATAATAAACCAAATAATATACTGCAGGGGTCTGCAAGTTTTGCATCAGAGCAATATTTTCAACCATTAGTTCATGGATGAGAATATAAAAAACAATACTCACGTCTTACATCATTCTGTTGTTCAGTTAGCTCAGTTGGTAAGGTGCCGGCCTTACAACCTGAGGATGGAGAGTTTGATCCCGCCTTGAGATATCTTTTTTTTCTCTTTCTCTTGAACAAATGTATTCTGCACCGAATGTCTCTCAGATCACGGCATGTGCTGCACTGCTTTTGTTTCAATGTGTGATCCACATCCATCAACCTATGGACGCTTTTTTCATTTCTCCAGGCAGAGCACATTTAGGGGAATCACGTTCTCTGACGGCTCTTTGAGAGGTGTGTCAAGCAGGCTACAGACTCTTTTAATGTTGCTCAGTTCATCTCCAAATACTGCATAAAACAAGCTTTTCACGCTTTTATTTTGTAGGCAAAACCCCTAAAGAGGAAGTGATTATGTGAGTAACTGTTACGGTCATGACTGAGATCTGTTTCAGCACCGCTATTAAAGTATTTATTTATTTATATTTTTTTGCCGCTATCAGAGCACCGTAATGTGGCAGCGGGCCAGATATTATTGTTGGCAGAAAGTTTTGGAGATGGTCCATAACCACAGACAGAATTAATGTGTTTTCCTTGTTGATGTTTATATAAAATATAAAATCTAATGTGTGGTTTATAATTGACTGTGGAACAGAAACAGTGACAGTGTTACACACTCTTGGCTAACATTTTCCATGTTGTCTGTCAGTGGCCAAGTCACAATAACATGTGGTTTTACTGAAAAGTTAAGTAAATATAATTTCTTAATAATAAATATACTTAAAGAACCCTCATTTCTTGAATGGCCACTCTCTGCTGTCTCAGAAGAGACACGTTTTTTGCTGTGTCAGTCACCGTAGCTGTCCTACGCTCTTTGAAAGGTTAGGGGGCAGTGGTAGACTGGAGAGATGGTTGCAATTCACAACCATCGCCACTAGATGCCACTAAATCTTACACACTGTACCTTTAAAGATCCTTAAACGCTTTGTAGAGCTGAGTCAGGTCATAATTCTCTGTGGGTTTGTAATTAAGAGGGACCCTTTGCACATTACACGTTCATTTGATCCATTGTTAATGCAAGTATTTTAATTAGTACACATTTAGCTTCAGGTTAACAGACAAAACTTAGAAAATATGCTGACTTAAATAGAGAGTAGTTTAGATTTATGCAGCAGTATTCTTGTATTTCTCCAAAACTGCTAAAGACCTCCAATTCAAGGTCAAGCAAACAGTTGTAAAATGGCCTCAAACTGTAACAAATCTTAAGTGACCCGCTCTGCCAAGCACACCACCAATGACAACACAGCACATTCAGGGACAATGAGATGTCATTTATAGAATTGCACTCTTGGACAGCAACCAACAAATGATGCTAGAGTACTCTGCCCTGCACTCTGTCACCAATGACCTTTTTTCCACACAAACACACACACACACCACTGAATTGCACAGCAATCGACTGGCCACCATTTCAACCCATCCTCCAATTCTTTAGCTTACCAGTGGCTATAAATCTGTCACCATTAAGGTGAACATTAGCATCCATCGCTCAAGTAAAATGTGTAGGACAATATGAGGTCCATTTCAGCAAATTCGTAAACCTCACCATTACATGGCCATCACAAAAAAATTTGAGTAGCTTTTCCTCACATGAAACTGAAGCCGCCTTGCATCCCCTGCTAAGTGTCATGAAACTGGCATTCTTGACCCATATGGAGGTTAACGTCATTTTGGTGATGGAAAAATCCACCATGAAGCCATAGAAGATCAGTTGGGTCCATTTAGTGGTTTGGTGTATTTTTCTGTATGCTGTGGATAAGTGGTAAAGGACATGATTTTCAGATATTTCCAGCATGCCCAGTGAGTGCTGTGGGAAATGTAGTCATCAAAGCAGCCAGGATAAGTTGGGAAAAACGGGGTTATAGTAATGACAAACCATTTGTCTGACAAAGTATATATATGTGACTGAGACCTAATGAAACAGTTGACAGCTTTGCTTTGTAGCTGCATTAGCTAATGTTAATATTAGCCTCACCAACTGACAGGATAAGCTGTAGTCCTATAACCTGAAGGTCTCAATTCAGAGCTTTTAACAATATAATGTGCTTAAAAGTTTAACCAGGAGATTCAACAGTCTGTCATTTACACTCCACAATTGTTGAGCCACATGATAGCTATGTGTTTGAATTTGATATAAGGCAATCACCTAAATCCATTATACAGAAAAATACTTTTGGCATAACTGTCAACCCTCCTGTTTTTCCTCGGATTGTCCTGTATTTTACTGTTTTTTTATGCCCTTTTTTCCCCATTTAAATATTTTCTCCTAATTCTCCCATATTTTTACGCTGGACATAAGTAGAAAAGTCAAAGTACTCAGTAACACCACCAGTAAACCAGACATAGCCTTGTCTAACAGAAGGATGGTGACAATGGGAGTACTGGAAAGAGGCTAGAACTCTGCTTTGATAAAGAAAGGGTAGAGTCAGATGGCTATACTGTCTTCTGTAAGGACTGGTGGCGATATTCCAGCATACACAGAGAAGAGACGATTTTTGTACTGTGTACTGCAGCACATAAATGTAAGCGGAAACTACAGCAATGACTACAGCATGAGGTTAAAATGAATAATCAGCAGTTGGTAGAAAAAGCTAAGTCTCCCCGTCAGAAAATCAAACCCTATTCTTCCGCATGACAGGCGGAGATACTGTCCACTATACAAACGAGGACAGCGCTGTGGCTGTGGGAGAGAATCTCTGAGGGCTTGATGCGCTCAGGCATCCAAAAGATTACAATTCCAGCTGACCTTTTTATATACAGAGACAAATTAACCTTCAATTAGTGCATAATTTAAGTTGTTTTGATATTGTTATCTTACACCATCAATAGCTCTTTATAATTGTAAATGTTTTTAACATCTCATTAATAAAGAACACCAGACTAATAGCACATGACTCCTACGAAAGGACTGGACCACTCATAAATTGTGTCCATGCATAAGAGAAAATTCAAAATAAAAGAAAATTGGTGAATGCGGCCAACTGAAAAATGTTTCAGAAAAATCAGAAATCACAATCAGCTTATGTCTTTCTTCGCCTCTCACATCATTTCAAAAAAGACAACTAGACCAATTGCCTGCAAGGTGTTATAATCAGTAGGAGAAAGTGTTTCCCTTGTGTTTATGTTGTGATTGCCTGCAGATGTATTCATCTTAGTTAGAACTTTAGAGGGCACACTAAACATGTGAGCCCTGAATGTGTTTTTTTGACACATCACTTGATTTCCTGTGTGACACTGGGAGGTATACAAAAACCTGGTCAAAAGCTCATGTTCGCTTTGCCAAAATAAACTTAATTACACAAATAATCTGAGAACCCCAACGAGGTTTAGCCGATCTATATGTCAATGAGGCAGGCAGATAAGAGGCGGGAGGCGGTAAATAAGGTGTAAACGCAGCTTGTAACATTGTACACTCACGCCATACGATACCGTGCCTCTTCCAGTAATTACCGTACCGCTCCTGCAACCCCGTTTGAAATGTGATCGGTGTCTGTCAGTGATAACACACTGGGCCAGATGGTTTATGCATTGTGGCCTCAGCCCCACCACACTTTATTAGGGAGAGTGAGTGCAGAGGAAAAGGTACTGTGGAGGGCTGGATTAGTCAGTGCTCTCTCCCACTCTGCTGCAGAGACCAGAGAGGCTTATTGAAGCCTGTTGGGGCAGCACAGGGTCTTCACCTTCTGTACGTGTTCCCGCTGTAAGAGCCTTCTTTTGGGGACAAGGGGGGGCGGGGGTGCAGGGGAAGAAAGAGAGGATTTGGAGGCTGTGATCTAGGGCACATTCACAGCTGTAGCTTGTTTTGAAAAGAAAAAAGAAGGATAAGAGGCCGTATCTCTTCTTGATGAGAGCAAATATGCATTCAGGCAAGCTAAGCTATTGTGAAGTTAAACTGTGAGCTAGTCAAACAGCACCCTCTCCCTGTTCTGCGTCATAAAACCCTCAAATCCAACCCAAGGGCTCAGAGTTGAGACTAATAGAGATGGTAAAAGATGGTGATGATTGGAAAATGTAAATAAACCATTTGCCATTTTCAAATGCTGAATACAGGCCCTGTAAAATGTTGTTCTAAAGGAAAGAATAATATGGGATTACCAGGAATAGGTAAACCTACTGCTGTAATAAATTACCTACTCATACAGTGTACAGTGTACCTAACTACTCATTTACTAATTTACTACTCTTTCAGTGTACAGTGTAACTAATAAACACTCCTCTGTCTTCCTTTTCCCCAGGATGAGTGAGCGATACACACATATCGGAAGTAAAGGGGCTCTACTTGTAATGGTGCTTGTGATCAGTGTCTGGGAGATGACCGTACCAACAGAAGGAACTAGAGGTCAGTACATACAACTGAAATCAACATCTGGTTTTATCTTGCTTCTTGAGTGTCTTTTTTTATGCCATTGCCTTTCAAGTGTAGCAGTAGAGCCACTCTTGACAACCTTGATCCCATTGCCTTATTGTTTACTTATAGTGCAAGCAGCAGCAGTAGTATGCAGGCAAGCTGTATAGCACAATTTTTATACAAATTGTGTTTTTTTGCTGACATTTCATAATGTGAAATGACTTTGTTAATGTTAACTAGTTTAATCATCTGTGCCACAGAGCTCCACACTTGTTCAGAAACAATTAAAAACACAGTGAGGCACACTTTTGCACTGGGTGACACGCTTCTTCGTTACTATGAACACACACACTGCAGTTTATTTTGAATCAATCCCATATAAACCGCATTGCCAAAAAAGCACCAAATGTGTATTAATCCACAATAAAAAAATAGTTCCCAACAAATACACTTTTTCTACATGTCTGAGACATTTCTGGGCCCAGCTATATTTATTACAATATTTTACATCTTCAGTTGAAACAAGTGGGGGCCGCAGACAGGAAAGCCATAAAGTATTGAGGGACATACTAATGAATCACTGGTATTGGTCTCTTGATTATGCCAGCTTTATCCTTTAAATCACTTTTATCAGAGACATATAAGCCAAAGTACATAGGTAGCAAGCTTTCCATCAATCCAGCCATCTTTAAAGCAACTGATTTTAAAAAGGTATTCAAGTGACTACAGTGAATTACAAGCAGCAGAGCCAGAGATTTGCTGACTTTTACTCCCTAATGCATCCTTTGTTACCCGTAATGCAATTCAATAGATAGATGAATAGATAGATATTTAATTCCACAGAGTGTGCATTATGCTTGCCTCCATTGTACAGTACGTATTCTCAACCACTACACATGCAGTCAAAAAGAGTAATACATAGTGTGTTTTTGGGCTTCAGCACAGATTGTAGCGATAGTCATAGTCATAGTGATGCTTTTTGTGTTTTTTATTCTCCCTGCCTGGTAAATACCTGTCTGTCACACTCCACATGCAGTTTGCAAGACAAACGCAGGCTAACTATAGCATTAAAATGTGTTCTCTAAGCCCAACCTGAGACATCCCTAATGGCATCATCAAATGTTACTTTTTTAGACTTGACAAAGCTCCTCCAGAGCCAGAGAAGACCTTAAACAACTGTTTTCACAGGCGGAGATGTACTCTTTATGACTTGTAAACTGTGTAGAATCGAAGTTCCCCTTTCAGATGGTTATTCCAGTACATATAGGAAACCGGAAAGCTTTGAATGGCAGGATACCTACCAAGTGATCTGCTGTTCATAGAACAAGGAAAACAAGGAAGTAGCAGACAGCCAAAGACCATAGAAAGTTCAGCTGTAGGCAGTGTTTCTTATCTATTCATATCATTCTACAAAGAGGTGTAAAAAGGAGACCACTGCTCAATACAGAAGAGGAAATCAAGGTTTAGTTTTTCAACGTGAACATTAAGCTCAAAGAGGCTCAGAATGAGGTCAAAGTTTTCCTCCACAACTTTTCTCTGCGCAAGTTTGTTAAGTCTCCATGTATCTTGTCACTCCAAAACAAGATTGACCCGTTGCACAAACACAATGCACATGTGGGGTGTCTCTGGCTGTTCCACCTTGTCATGTGTACAGCTTGACAGATAAAATGTCACAGTAGTGAATGGGGGAGTAATTGGATTGAAACAGCTACTTTGGAGTTATGAGTCAAACTCATCTCCCCTTGCCTCATTAAAAGTGTTGTCGAGTCGTCACTAGTAAACCCAGGGAGATCAATTATGGCAACTCAGCAACATTACAAGTAGAGGCCAGCCCACATGTTTCATCACCGGGAGTCCCGCTGACAAAACACAGCCTCAGGTAATTGGTGGTGCACAGGCAGTGCTGCTGCCGGACAGGATGTCCATTTGAGACTATGATAGAAATCGCGCATACCTCTCCTCTCTTTGTCAACCAATTAAATGGGAGCGTGAAGCTTTGATGTGCGTGGCTTTGATTGGCAGCGATCCCCACTCAAGGCGCTCATCATTTCAGCAGGAAGTGGATCAGAATAATCTCGCACGCATTCAATTTCTCTCTGATAGCCACGGCAGGCCCCTAATTTCCCCTGGGTGTTATTTCTGTTGCTGTAAACCTGTTATCATTCAAGGGATGAAATGAACCCAGAACACGTCCAAAATAGAGAAAATGTATTTCTTCGCAGAGAACGAACACAAGAAGTAGAAGAAAACTAAGCCTCGCCTCGACAAGCAGGGAAATTTTAGTTCATTTCAGCAAGCAGACAAGTTGGTTTACTAATGCACATATGAGCTTTCACTTCTTTAAATAACCGGTTTATGTCAGCAAAGAAGGGATCATATTTGCACCATCAAATATGCTTTTCTACTCTCTGACAGTTATGTAAATTCAGTTTATTTTCCTCGGTGTAAAGAAAAGATGGTTTGCCTTTGCGCTCTGTTGTCAGGCAGTGATACTGCAAAGAGGAGGCTGTCCTTTACTACTGTTAGTGTTTACATCACAAAATTAAAAATACTCATCAGGCATTCGGTTTGTCCCGTCCTTTATTGACCAGAAGGCAGGCGGAGGATTCATTCTCAGGCTTGGCTCACATGTTGTGGGGACACCTGATTTATTTTCATTAGAGTCTACTGTAATCGACCCTTCGAGTTACCTGCTCTCCTATGCTTGTGGCACAAGCCCCCTTCCAAATTCAACTTGTTCTTCCTTTCCTTGTTGTTTTTTTAAACTTCTTACTCTTCCAAAAAAAACAACAACCCACAAGCAGAGGGAGTTCCTAAGATAATATGAATATTTATCACGTTTCCTGCTCTGTGGCCCCCACAGAGCATAGACATCCTGGTGACGTAGGGGTCTAAGGCGAGGACCTCGTGATTGCACCATTCATTCCGGTTCCGGTCTAGTGCCAGAAAGTGTTATGTCACATCGAATTATACTGGGTTGCACCTCTAAATTTAAAACTTTCAGGGTTTTTAGACATCATTAAGCTTCCTTTAGGCCATAAAAATGTTTGGCTCACTGATAATAAGTGAAAGTAAAACATGTTATGCTTTACTATCTTCAAAATATTAAGTTTAAGGCTCAGGTTGAGTTGTGTATTTGAGTTTGCATGCTGCTACGGAAATGTAGGGTGGGCTATTTCCTAGAAGCAGCATACATACTGAACTTAATATTTATATTATATAAGTCATTTAATCCTACTAATCATCTAACCCTTTTCCCCAGCACTGTTGGAGCAAAGTCTAAAGTCTAACAAAGGCAAAAATATTAAAGAAAACAGAATGTCAGTGGTTTAGAGACCATTTAAAGCAAGTACTTTACAGTGAAACAACTAAGATTAGTAAAAAATCTGAACAGTAAACACAATTTGAATATGTGTAGAATCCCCCCCCCCCCCCATTTCTTATCTTTGTTTATAACCAAACCACACTGAGACAGTCACCAGGTCGCTGAGCATAGTGCTGACATGTAAATTTGTTATGACTATAATATGTAAGTAGTAAGTAGGCCCACATGAACATAATCATTCAGTTACATAAAAAACAACTTGAGTGACTGAGATAACCTTACATCATGAGAAAAAGGGCTGGGATACATCTCCCTCTGACTTATAGAGCACTTCTGTGGACACAGCACCTTCAGACTTTATGGTTGCCTAGATGGGCATAGAGAGTTTAAATTCTAACCTTCAAATTTTGCTAGCGTGATCCCTGCAGACATATTACAGCCTTGAGTTTCAGTGTGTCCACAATGGGAAACCACTTAGCAAGAATCAAGGTGCACAGGTTGCTAAGGGGGAACTTGAACCTGAGCAGAATGAAATACGTTTGATGGTTCGAACTCAGTATTTTTTAGAAATGTAGCACTGGTGGTATAGGTGTCGCTCCAGTTAGCTGTATGTCTTCAGTGGTGCTTTCCTTACTTTTGTAAATGTTGCACTGACGTATGACCTCGAAATCTGACTTATGTCTTGTGTTTTATGCATCAGTGATTGTTGCTTGCTCTGCACCTTAGACTTTCTGCACTTTGTAATAAAAATGACTTATACGATGCATAAGAAGAATCTTGCCAGGAAAGGAAAACACTACTTGCACCCTTGAGAGAGCAGGAACTAACCGTCAGAGACACTACAGGTTTCCCATGTTAAACATAACAATCAATCCGTATGTTCAGTGTTTTACAGTTGCATTGAATTTGGCACCCTGATTCTGATTTGTAATTGTGGCTGAAAGATAGTGCTCCTCATCTGTCACTCTGCTAAACTGCTAGCAACAAAGTAACAAATAGTTTGAGGGGAAAATCTGTTCATCACTATTAACATAACAGTTCTCTGCCTTGTGATGTAGACATGCACATGTATAGTTTTGTCTACACACAACGCTGCCTCTAAAGCAAAGCAATGATTACATTATTACTCAGAACAGCCTTGTGAATGATACAAAGTATGCATCATTTGCAGTTTCTTCTCTGTCTCCAGAGACCAACGTATAAAAGCTTCTCAGGCAGAGTAATTTCTGTACAGCGCAGAGAGGAATGGCCCATCACTTCTCACGGAAAGCAACTTTGGTTCAAAGGATTCACTAAAAGGAATTAAATGCCTGGTAAAAACATAAAACTGCCTGATAGTCGGCATCAAGTGTTGGGAGTTCATGTTAGATTTAGATCTCAGGATCCAACCTGCTTTTGGGAGGAAGAGGAGGAGGAAGCTCGGATGGGTGGACACAGGACTTTCACCAGGGATACTGCTGTTCATGTCTCGTGTCAAACCAAAAGTCAGCGTGAGTTAGTTTAAACTTGTATGTATCTAAGTTATGTCACTTATGTCACATGAGACTTACTAACACAATGTACAAAACCATCATATTTTCCTAAACCGAAGCAAGTAGTTTTGGTGCCTAAACCTAACCAAACATTGACCATATGTTGTGTATTAGTCCAGCACGTCTGTCGCAGGTACTTTTCAACGGTTAAATGTGTAATTTTGGGAGTCATTGGCAAATTATATTCTGTCGTTTAGGTTTAATGATGTGTTGCATCAGGTAGTTGAGAAATTTGGATCAAATTGGTGGGCCCAATGACCTACAGACCAACCAACACCTCCATTCTCTGAGCCATGTTGCTAGCATGGTTAAAAGAAACTGTTAGACAAGAGCAAAATCAACACCAACTCATGGAAATTTGTGAAATGAGCACAGATATGACAGGTGGACAAGAATTATGTGAAGGTAACTTGATTTACAGAAATATGAGATAAGCATTTGTTGGATATTTTCTGAAAAGTAGTTCAGTTTTGGCAACGAAAACAATGAAAACAAAGCTTAGTGTTTGGTTTAGAGGATTAGAAAACAAATTTAAAAGTGTACAATTAAACTTGTCAAATGTCAAAAAAGTCAAATGTACAGTAAATGCTTCAGCATACTGCATACTTACAATTTTTAGTTGTGTGTCCTTTCCCCGAAACATTTGTCTGATTTTCCATTTATGGATACTTTATTTTGGCATTTATACAGGAGACATGGGTAGAGAGAGTGGGAAGGGAACAATATGCAGCAAATATCCCCAGCCAGAAGAAAAGTGGGGATCTTGAGGTTATATGGT
>JAPMOB010212885.1:0-31079 GCA_029875015.1 Lepomis gibbosus | reverse complement strand
CTTCTTCATAGGCTGAGAGAGGTTCAAGTCAATGTACCTAAAAGCTCCTTGCATTTATTTATCTTGTTCATTCATAGTACCTGGAAATGAAGCTGTTGTCTCTAGTCCTGCGACATCGGAAATAATACAAAAAATGTGCAAGTTATAATGTGACAAAAAAAGAAAAGAAAAAGAAGGTAATAGGCTACTTGTGTGACTTCATTAAGCGGATACTTTTGGCTACATGTCACCTGAATGAACAGACGGAAGGTGAGATGCTGTCTCTGACAATGTCCCCTCTGGCTTTTGACAGCCAGGGTGAACGCCACGTGTTTATATAAACATTATTCCTGAGTTAGTTCTTACAGTTGGCCCAAATACTGATTTTAATGTAGACTTGGGGCTGGGCCAGCAAACCCATGAGCCTACTTTTCTAAAAAGAATCAGAGCCCACTCCCCTTTCAGTAGAGTGAGGAAGGAAATTCATGTGAAAGAGAAGCCGGATTACAAAATGGCTGGTTTCCATAACAAAAGCAATTTTGTTTGCTTCATTACTGTTTCTATCCAGAGTCTACCTGTAGAGAATCATAGAGAATATATATATTAAAAAGCTTGAGAGGCTCACAAGCTGCTTGTACTTTCAAGTATGCTACATTACAGACTGGAGAAACGGATGATACTGTCACTTTAAAGAAATGGATGACTGTTAAACACAATATTCACAAATGTACATTTAAGGCGTAATTGTTTAGCACTAACAATAGTAGCAGCAGTGAAGCACTTCTGAATGAATTATAATATTTATGATCATATTACAATAATATATTACCAAAATGAAACAATGACAATTTTTTTTTTGTTTCATAACACTGGGCTGAGCTGGAGACAAAAATTCAAACCAGGCAGCCACAGAAATTAAACGAAAAGGTGTCAGCCACCATGGATCACACACACGCCTGTCTGGTACTGCAGGGTCGTCAACATTAGTACGTCCTCTAATAATCTCATTGACAGGCTCTACATCTACACTAGGCCCCGTCGTATGAGTTAGAGCAGTAGTACGTTTACAGAGCACAAGTTAAAGTATACTGACTGTAATTCCACATTCATGTTGTACAGGAACAGGGGTTCACTGAATAGCAGGTCATGAGTAGGTCCGGCAGACGCACGCACGTGCGCACGTACACACACACACACACACACACACACACAGACACACACAGAAACACACTCACATATAGATAGACACACTGCCAGACAACAGGTAAGACCTGAAACCATCATCATGCTACTTTGAAAATTACAACACAACAAAACAAGCATGTTTTTCTAAAAAAAAAAGAAAAGAAAAAGTACCAAAGCAATGTCAATAATCAAAAAGGCCATAACAGACTGAATTCATCGTGAAAAAGCTCTGCTGCGCGTTTTCTAAGCTGCTGCTGACCAACACTTCCTAGAGAGGAAGAAACCCCAACTCCTCCTCACACGTTTCTCTACGCTGTAACATCCCTCAGTCTGAGGGAACAAACCCCCACTTTAATCTGGTCCCCGTCTACCCATATAGCTTGTACCAACAGCGACCCTCAAAGCTGAAATGATTTTTTTTTTTTTAAACATACTGTATTTGCACGTACTGTATATATTACACACATTTAATATATATTTACTCATATATTAAATTTTCTTATAGACATACATTTTTAGTTTTATTTGTGAGGTGTTGGTTACATTTTCAGCAAGAGGCTTCAACATGAAATATAAGAGTCTTCCCAGGATTCCTACAAAAGGTCTCACGCCATGTGGCGTCCCGTCGTTGTTCCACACGCGCTTAGTCAGTCCCGCTGCGATGTCCTTGAAAACAAATACGCCCGCTGTAGCAGTTTAAAGGCGGCCAGACACTGCTGAAAGCGCATGGAGTGCAGGGCGCAGAGTCCCAGAGATGCTGTGAGCTCGCCGGAGGAACAGCCAGTTAAAAATCCACAGGGGCGTAGGGCGTCAGCCAGCACCGGAGGTAGTGCTGCAGGCAATGGGCTTTGGGCTGGGCTGCACCAACCTCAACCCAACCAGGCTGGGCCAAGCTAGGGCGAGAGAGCAAACATGTAGAGAGAGGCACAAGGAGTGTGCTATGTAAGAACATGCGCAGTGGAGGGAATGGAGACAAATTCGCGTAGGATGTTCTTGGCCATTTCGATATTGTTCTGTGCAATCATCAGTGCTTTCTGGATGTCCTGGTAGGAGTATCCCTGACTCATTAGGTGCTCGATCTCGCTACTGATTTGAGGATTGGCTTCTCCTCCTGTTGCCCCACTGGGTGGAGCAGGGGTGGGCGGGACGGGGCTGGGTCGTCGCTCCGAGTTGATTCGTCTGGGGAGGGGCTTTGGGGGTCTCTCTGGTGCTTCCACCGAGTCTGAGAAGACTGAAGAAATGGAGAGAAAGAGTTTATACCCCTTTAAATTAAAAAGTTCTGGTATACTGTAATTTTAAGGTTTGGTTAACTCTGAAACAACATAAATTCTATTTAAATACATTAAAAGGTCAACATAGGTTAAAGTGAATGACGAGTTTTCTGGAAATAATTTAGATCTAATTTGTCTGAGGTAAGCTACGGTATTTTAATCATACTGTATATGGTGAACTGGTTGACCTTTCCACTGCAGCGACCTTTAATAAAGCACTCTAATTATGATCTGAAAGCTTGTCAGCTTGTCTGAGAGCTACTTAATTGGCTCTCAGATACAAAGATTTAGGTCTTTAGTTGAATACTCTGCAATCATTGTAGGAAGTAAATGTCAGCTCACTGCAGAGACAAGGAGATTACTTGGAGAAATAAAATGCCTGTCTCATTAAGGAACAGCTAAAAAATGTTGAGCACACTCAGTCTGGTTTTCACCACCAAAAGGTTTCATATTAGCACCGTTGAACAGTTAGTGTCTCTACCAAAATCCTTCGGATGTTCTGCTTCAGCCCACCGTCTGGTCTGTTCTTCCTGCCCCGGCTTTTCTACCTTAGTCTACAAAATGTGAAAGGTCTGCTAAGTCCACTAATGCTTCATTAGTTGCATTAGTGGATGTCTGTGACATCTCAGTGGTCAATATGAGATTATGATGATATGAAGCAGACGGTCATTCCAACATCCTAGAAGCATCACTTCCCTTTTTTTCTGGTTTTAATAAAGGCCACTGTGACTCAACAGCGCACTATAATTATTGGTCTTTACTGTTCTTTGCACTCGCTGGAGCAAATGATGTGCTGAAATTGATTCACAGAAATCTATCAAAGTTTAAATTTGAACCTAACACCAACTTCAAGCAGTAAAACACTTTAGTCCACTTTTCAGGCTGCACTCCAGGTCACACGACTCTTGTGCTACCTCAAGATATTGATTCATCAGCACTATAATTGCTTTATCGGCCAGGAAGGAGCGGAACAAAGAGGCTGCCGTTACACATTTTACCTCCAACAGATGCACCATTTTCTTTTCATGCCACCAGTGTATGTGCCAAGTCTCTTAATAAAGACCTTTAAGGGTCAGTTCATGCAAATAAGTCAAGTATTTCCTACTTGCCCTAATGGTATCTAGCCATTTAAGTAGTTTCATTTTGATTTCATTCTTTCTGACAGCCAGAGGTTTAGATCAGTGGTTCTCAAACTTTCACATCAGGGACCCCTAAACTAACACAAATTAGACCACGGAACGCCATTTGATAAGATTTTGTCCCAGGGTCCCCCATCTGATTTTTGCTTGTAGATGTTTTATTACAGAAAGTGTATGAAACCCATGACCAAAATAGTCAGACATTCTGTCACTGTGCTACTTATGGATAGAATTCTAACAAAAAAATATTTTGCTGTGGACCCTCTGGAACCACCTCAACCACCTCAACCACCACACTTTGAGAACCACTGTAGCCATGCGCTAAGTTAAGACAAAAAAACAAAAAAAAAAAATTGTCTGTAACCTTGGATGAATTTAAATTACAGTAAGAAAAAATTAATAATAATAATTTGGGGCATTTGTTTTACAGTTCGTTTATATTGCCAGTAAAAGTAAGAAAATAAAAAAATAAATTAAGACAGGCTGTATTTTTCATAATCACCGAAATTACATGAATTATTAAGAGACAGGAACACTTACGTGCTGCAGCTCCAGCGTCCGAATCTAGAGAAAGGCGGCTGAAAGCAGCTGTGGAGGATAAACTTGATGAGGAAGATGAAGACGAGGAAGACGACCCCCCCAGTTCTGAAAGGGTTCGTCGGGCGCTGGGCATTGGCAGCCGGGGTTTGGGGAAGTCATAGCCGTTTTCCTCCTCTTCCCTGTCCTCGTCCGCATGGTCTCTGGGACCATTGGTCATCGCCAGAGGGGGCAACTCTGAGTAATCTGGGAGATGATTGAAAACAGTGTATTAGCAGCACTGTGTTTAATACACAGAGAGCTACGTAAAGTTAAAAATATAATTTATGCCAACACAGAGAGTACGTGCAAAATGTATGTATTTTTTTTCCCCATTGTTGGGATCTTGTTTTGGAGCCAAACAAATATTCAGAAAGTCAGATTGACATTTTTCATCTTTGCACAGCTGTAGACAGAAAGTGACTCGTGCTGCTCATCAAAGCTGTTCTCGTCCACCTGATCCTTGGATGTATAACGAACAGTCAATCAAAATACCTGAATCTCTGGCTTGTTGAGACCTGGCCTGGATGTTGTACATGGCTTCATACATTTGAGGTCCATCCTCCAGTTCAGACAGTGTCATCCTAAAACAACAAAAAACAGAAATAATACAATGATAAACAGACAAAATATTCCAATCAGAAAGTCATCTAGGGGTGATGCTGGACGTTTTTTGAATACCGGGAGTTGAGTGCAGAGGCTTGGGTCTGTGTCTGGAGTGCAGAAAGAGGCTGAGGCTGTGGAGGCCTCGGGACTGGTTGGATCTCGCCTACAGGTGGTGTCGTGATGGGGGGCAGGACGGGGCGAGAAGAGGGGATCATGTACTCGGACTCTTCCTCACTGTCATTTGTCTCCTCTCCCGTCACCGGCCTCAGGGGTGCAGAAGGTCTGGAAACAAACAACCGCAAGTATATTTACACTTCAACTGTAAATATGGATTTATGAAATAAACACTAAAAAGGTGTTGTGGGAGGAAACAAGCTTCCTAAAATATGCGTTTTATGGACTTTGTAATATGCAAGTGAGCAAAAATGTCAGTCGTAGTGCCAGTACAACGTACTTAATTGCCATTGAATAGATGGCGTTGGCTGAGGATGAGGGCTTGACTTTAGGGTTGTCATAATCTTGACCAGCTACTGCTGCAAAATTCTGGAAAGGAAGCACAAGCAGAAATCTCAGAAGAATATTTTCACAATCAAAATCTAGGAACCAAACACTAATCACATTTAAAAAGGAATAGTTTAGCATTTAAGGAAAAACGCTAAGTCGGTGTCTTCATGAAAGTTAGATGAGACGATTAATGCCACTGTCATGTCTGTACTAGGGCTGTACATGACGATTATTTTTCAAGTCGATTAATCTAACGATAATTTTTTGATTATTTGATTAATCTAACGACTAATTTTCTGTATTCTAAAAGGAAAAAAAAGTTGGCTATTACTCGATAAACATTTATCCAAAATAAATATTAAAAACATGTCTAATCAATAAATCCATATTTTATTCAATCATCCCTATGAAGCACATTAGAATAATGAAAAAGTAGCATATCTTAAAATCAATTCAATTTCCACATCACTGATGTGTTGTGATAATAACAATAACAGAAATTAATTAGTCTACTTTACTTAAAACTTTAAATGTTCCTGACATGGATTCATTTCAATATTGATTAATTCAGTTTGATAATCAAATGTATTTCTGCATCAGTGTGGGACAAAGAAAACAACCGTCTGTCTGTAATGTTAGATTTAGCTGTTTTCTAGCTCATACGCGGCTGTTACATAAACAGAAAATATGAAATGCCCGAACGTTAGACGACACGCAGTCCTACGCACCCGGTGTAAATGTTACATTATCATGACAGCAGCGGGGCAGAAATTACTTTTAACATGAAGACAATGAAGAAATACTTAGTACATACATTTTAACGAACTACGTCTCCTCGTGCTGATAATGTGCCGTGCTTGTGACAGAAAGTAAACACGATTTGCTGCCATCAGTGCTGTACCGTTTATCAGTGAGCTTTAAGAGGTTCTCGTAGGTGGATTTTGTTAGCATTAGAAAGAACTGTTTCCCAGTTTCATTATGCTAAGCTAAGCCAACTGCTGCTGGCTATAGCTTTGTATTTACTGCTCCAACTCTCTGCAAAAAAGGAAATACTCAGTTTCCCCCAAAAAACACCCCAAATGTAACTCTAACACCATTGAGACAGCGGGGCCAAACCCATGTCAACAACATGGATTTTACATATATATTAATCAAAGTAACGAAAACACCACTAATTTAATTTCCCTCCTGTGTGTGTCATGAGTGACTGACCTAAAACCCACACTTAACATAAACTGTACAGTATACTGGATTATTACAAGGTGGGGCCACATTTGTTTTTCTAGTTCTCTTACTTGGGACAATTACAACTAAAATGCTGTGTGCTTGTGATCGTAGCCAATGAATTCACATCAAACCAAATGGTAGTTTAGTGTGTGGTGTTTTGTGGTTCCTCTGACCAGCTGGTGGTCCAGACTGAGGGAGCTGTTGTTCTTCTGTGAGTCCGCTCGTGTGTCTAGAGCGGAGGGCAGCGCCAAGGGGAGGGAGTGCCGGTTGGAGAGTTCCCTGACACCTGCTCGAATGTCCCCTCCCAGACTGGAGACCTGGGTGGATGAGGAAGATGAGGAGGAGGAGGATGAGGAAGAGGAGCTGGGGGCCTTGGGAACGGGCCGGGAGTTCCAGTCAGCCAGGGGCCGGTTTGGGGGTGTAGGAGGGAGCTTATCTCGTGGGGGCTCCCCGGGAGTGCAGGGTAAGGGCCGCCTCGGCAGTCGTCCATCGGGTGCTGCCCCAGCTGTGTGGGGGCGGTCTGGAGGCGGAGGAGGGGGGAGATCCCTCAGTGCTGGGGGGAGGGGGAGAGGCTTGTCTTTGTGGTGAGATGCTGCCTGGAGGGGAGAAATGGAGATGGAGGGAGCTCATTTAGACTACATATAATATTGATGCTAAATCAAAGAAAACTTAGTGCTTTTATCTTCCATTTAGCAGAGATGCGTTCTCCATACGCTTTAATGAAAAACACCATGTTTATCATCTGCAGATAATTCCAGCTTCTATCTAAAGTTCCCATTTATCTACATTTGAGCAGAAAAATGTGGTAATATGGATGTGTGTGTGACAAAGATATGCACACTAATGCATTACATGCATAACAAAATATACTCATCATTGTGGCTGGCGTTTCAACAGCTTACTTGTTTCAAGAGGCGATAGGAGTAAACATACTTTCAATAAAAAAGCTGGGTTGCAATTGAATTACCAGTATTATTCTTAAATTTTCGTCTGGTTTTGCTTCAACTCTGTGGATGTACCATAAAACTCAAGTTATGAAGCAACTGCATAATGTACAGTGTTTGAATAGTTTGTCTAAAGGTACTAAAAAATGTTAAGCAACCAAATTGTGGGGCAACACTGAAATGGTTTTTGTTACAAAACCGTGGGAAGTAACAGAAGTAACAGCTTGCATTTAAAATTATGTATATATTCAATCTACGCCAAAATCAACATTAACAATGTCTCCTCATCTATGACAGAAATATTCAGCTGTTGATATGTAGGCTATGACATAAACTGGAAACTCAAGACTGTGAAATAATTTTATTTGAATATCTTACCCAAACAAAGTGTTAACTCTGTTGTAGTGTATGTTCAGTTACCTTAGCGGTGACCCCGGGGCTGGAGGCGCCTGGGGGGTTGGGAGGTCTGTGTGGTAGCAGGTCAAGTCTGGGTGGCACAGGGGGAAGGGAGGACTGAGGAGCCATGGACATCGGTGAGGGGGGGCGCTCCACCTGGATCCCAGACAACAGCAAAACACCTGTCACATCTGATCAGCTACATTTGAACACAATCAGTTTTGTCTAATAGCAACTTTCATGCTACTGTTACCTCTTTTCCACCAAAAAAGAACGGGTTCGGTGCTGGTTCAAAGCTGGTTCAACTTGCGAACCTTCTCAGAACCGGTTTGTTTTTCCACTGACTAGAGAGCCCAGCGAACAACGTCATAACGTCACTGTGCACGTGGTAAAAGAACGGTTCTAGTCCAGCAAAGAGTTGGTGCCGCTTTTTCTAGTTTTCCTGGCCGAGAACTGGTTCTTTGGCTGTCAAAACACAAAGAACTGGTTCGCGAGTAGGCACCAGCTCCGAACCAGCTCTCAAAATGCTTTGGTGGAAAAGGGGCCACTGATGCCAATCTAACTTCTGTCAAATTCCAGCAACTGTTTTTTTAATGTAAGCACATCAGTGGTGTGAACAGTTTAGTCAAAAAAGTAAGAGAAAAAAAAATCCAAGACTCATTTTGTTTCAACACAAAACAGAACACAAATCAATGCAAAATATCTTTGAAGCACAGCTAAGTACTTTACAGAGAACATTTAAAGAAATGGTCAAAGACGAGAAAGAAGGCCGGGTCAGCAATCAAAGCCGAAGAAATATCAGGGACCACATCAAAGTGTGTGTGATCTCAGGTATTCACCTACTCTATAAGCAGACTAATGCACACAGAGTTTCTCTGGGGTACATAAAAGATGGAGGATAGGAGAATGCTCCACATATCAAATACCAAGAGCCCCAAAAAAGCTGCTACCTTGGCACCATGAAAGATGGAGATGAAAGACTTGAGATATGAGCCAGGAGCTTGAAGCTCAAAAAGTAAAGAAAGGGCAAGGCAGTGAGTGTTTCATCTGCAGAGATGGATCTCTCAGAAAAAGAGAAGAGAAGAGGACAGTAGGAACCCATGGCATTAAGCCTACGAAGCCAAGTTCCTCAATAGTTTGTCACTGGAAAATACCAGAACTGCTTGCACAGTATCATGACTACAAACTTTGAGCAAGCTGAGATAACTTTTGTTTTTTCACAATCTCACCTTTGTGCAGGCAAGTTTGCTCATCATGAGGTGGGGGTCTTCAAGTCTGTCGTCATCGTCGTCGTCATAACTGGGTGATGGAGCCCCCTCAGCCCCGTATGAGCTTCTGCAGGAGCCCCCGCTGTTGTCCTTGGGGTCAAAAGGATCCACCACGATGGGCTCTGTACCCTTAATCTCACAGCGACAGAAGGGACATCCCGTTCCCTGACCTTCGGACTCCTGTTACAAAGGTAGAAAACACACAGAGATGAAAGGAGGTTATGTGCTTTTATGTCTGTTACGTCTCCAGAGAAGAGCACTTGAACAGTTAGTTCTGCTCTCAACAGCTATGAGTTATGACACTTAACTTGGAGCAACCAACCCACACAAAGCCCTTCCATTCACCCACTCTCGTACCTGCCAGGCAGTGAGACACGAGGTGCACATGAGATGACCACAGGGCTCAATCTTCACATCCTTGTCATTCTCTGCACAGATCTTACACAGCTGGAAAGTGGAGCCCATCTCACAGTACAGCTCATATTGCTCCTGAGGGGGAAAAAATGAGAAAAATATAAGCTTTCAGTGCAGAGTAACATCATACTGCACTAACACCACCTGAGATCATTTCGAAAAGAGCCTAGAACGATCTGGAGCCAAGTTAAAATGTGGGGGCGTATTTTTAGTTTCAGTCCTGTGCTCAAGCAAAATGAGTCTGGTCATAAACACCTTTACAAAACCCTGAGAGGATCTTTAAGCCAGACAAGATAGAGACCGGTTAAGAGACACCAGGGTGAATATTCTTTAACAATATTTCACAATTTACAGTTTTGTAACTTGCGCATTTAACATGCTGCGTCCTTCAATGTGATAAAAGGATGACATACAGTAGGACATTTCGGTTAACGGTTAAGGAAGCGTGCTTAAACTACAAAACTATCTAACTCTTCAATGCACTATGCATTTTTAACTTTATTTAAACTTACCTCAAATCTGTTTTCAACACAGTTACAATCTTTAAAGATGACTCAATATTAAAGCCCAAATATACATTTAAATACTGATGCCTAAATATACCTGTTATTTATTTGGTTTACTTTCAGTTTACCGTACCTATTAAATATAAATGTCAGACAGAATGTTTCAGTAAGTCAGCTGCTTAACCTTGACTAACGCAGTTCCTGTGTAGTGTTTTATCATGTCCTCTACTTCCTTCTGATCATGCACTGCAGAATTGGTTTTTCAACTTAGATATTTACTGATCCGTGTGTCCACCGAAAAAGGATTTTGACCTTTAAAATAAAATGTCAAAGACCAGCAATAATGTATAAGATACCAAAGAGGATGCAGTATAACAGGCACGCTGCTCTGACCTGTGTGACTTTGATGTGGTCTTGAGGAGAAGGCTCACACAGTCCTGTCAGGTCAGGGTTTTGGGTTCGGCCATCAGGAAATAAATAGCTGGAGATACAGAGGCACATTAAAATTAAAAGGCACGCACAGGACTGCCCTCAAAGTATCCTTTGGTATCTCGACAGACCTTTTCATTTAAAAGGCATCATAATCATTAGTTAGTATGATTATACTGCGTGTACATCGAACAAGCTGCGGTAATGAAAACATCTGTTCAGACTATTCATACAGTCTGGCAACGTGTTTTAATACCATCAAGGTAATGCATGTACATTATGAGCTTTACAAATGGGTCAGCCACTTTAATTACCTTTTAATAAATGTTTTGCAGATGCAGGTGATGTACTGTATAGACTTTCCCGTTTAAAATCAGGTTTTGATTACAGGTTGGGACAGGCCAACTGTAGCTTTCATTAAACAAAGGAATCAACGCTGGTGTAAAAAAATGAGTTTCACGGCAGCCAACTAAACCATTGAGGGAGCTGCACATTAGAAGCCAACTGTCCTATTGTGGTTATGATAACACTGGAATGATGGGAAAAGGCAATATGATATGACTGGATTGGTTTAGAGTTGAAAGGCAGATTGAATGGTGGGATGCAAAGCAGAGCTGCATAGTTTACACAAAGACGCATTTTTTTGTGGGCAGAAAAGAAGAAAAGGCAGAAAAAGAGTAGCTAGGCATTTGTCAGGAAGCTTGACTTACAGAGAATTTATTAAAACTGCATTAAATGAAGACTGAGACCTAGCCACAGAGACACAGAGCAGGAGTCCAGATGAAAATAAGTGCGCCAAACAAAATGCCAGTGGACTTACAATCCTTCCCTGAAGCCATCTATGAGGGCCTGGAAGAGGGGTTTATTGTGGGGAATGGTCTGGAGTATGTTTCCATCTGCTGTCACGTAGCCGATGGCCCACTGGCCCAGCCGTGTACAGCTCAGTCGGAAGATGTAACTGAGGAGAGAGAGACATGAGAAATAAGACATGTAGGGTTATGTTACTCTTTGTAAAAGAAACAAACAAAAAAAACAAAAAAGTCCAAATGAAAATTTCTATTCTACCTATAGAATAGAAATTTTATCTATTGTGCATAATGACATGCTTTACATGATAAATTGAAGAGATAACTTATCCCATAAGGAAACACAAAGCAAATTACAAAAAATGCCTTCAACATGTGTTACACCTCAAGGATAATAAAGGATAATGTTTCATTCTGTGCCATGGATGGGCGTGCCCTTCATCACCAGCTGGGGGTGAAGAGGGGACATGTTGACTGGCTGCTCATAGTCAGGTAAATTGTTTGTCTCGAGCAGCTGTGCTCCAACCTATTCTAGAGGGGACAAGAAACAGGGGCACCAAGAGGCTGCATGAGCCTGGAAAGACATGCAGTACTCAATATTTCCCATCTGCTTGTTTCTATGTACAAATTTGTATCAGGAAATGACTTAATAAAAAATCAGGAGTATTGAATACCCCTGCAAAGAAGCCTGTCTTTGTTAGTACTTTAGCCGCAGCATTCAGGGAGAGCTGCAGACCACTGGTATGTGACTGAGGTAGGCCAGAAAAAGGGCATTACATTAATCCATCTTCAGATGCATGCATTAGGATTTATTCATGAGTCACTTAAATCTAAGGCTTGAGTTTGAGGATACTGCTCAAATGGAAAAAAGTAGTCCTTGTAATGGCCTCGATGTTACAGCTTGTAAGTGGAACAACCGCTGTACCCATAATACAAACAGAACGCTCCTGACCGTAAGCTGTAATTTATAGTGTTAAAATACTGTGCTCACACTGACCAATAACTGCTCAGATGTCAATGTGGCCCTACACAAGCCAGGCCTAAACAGTGACATCAGCTTTCAGTGTACAATCAGGCCATTGATGCTAGGTACCAGTGCGATGTCGCCCTGGATCCTTCATACACACACAAGCCCACACACCATAGCTTAACTGCTATGTGAAACTGGCATCAAAATTGAACTTGTACCCTGTCTGTCTTTGTATTAATACAAAGCCAAATGTTGATCATTTGTATACATGTGTGTCTTCACCTGCAAAGTGGGAGAGAGAGTGATTTACTGTAGGTAACAACGATGATACACACAGACACATCTCTGGAACGGAGGACAAAAATAGGTTGTGAGAGCCACAGTAAAGCCACTCCCACGTTGTTGGCCATGGAAACACATGAGCACGGTTACATGATGTTTCTTGTTAAGTTCCAATAATGGAAATAAAAACGTGTGTTGCTCACACTGCCCAAACACGTGCTAATAGAAGCCGGTAAGTCAAGTGTGAGGGCAGTTATGACTATAATCGCTGCACTCACACCAAGAAGCATCACATTTTATATTATGACAGCATAACGAGGCGTGTGTCTGCGCGCATGTGCTTCTGTCTCACCTGCCAGGCTTGTGAATGAACTTCTGCAACCGTGCTTTGACTTCATCGTAGGTGAGGAAGGCCATGTACCCCGGGTGAGTAACTGCCAAGCTGTTCCAGTTCCGCAGCAGGGACGACCAAGGCTGCGCACGTACGCACACACACACACACGAAAAGAGAGTGACTCATCTGATGTGTGAATGAATGGACACAGCAATAACAGCATGGGCAGTGTAATGGAGAAATATACTGCATCATGGATGATGCTAAAAAAAAAGTTTACTGAACTTCAGTGTGATTTAAAATAGCCCCTTCAACCTGGCCCAAGCAATGTAAAAATGTCCTTTAAGCAGAATTTACAACACTTAAAAACAGCAGGTAACTCATTTGGTACCATCTGGAGGCACAGAATGAGGAAGGTTAAAATAGACACTTGCAGACTGCTTCCCATACTGTATATAAAAGCAGGCAAACGTCAACTTGACAGGTGCTTAATTTTTTATTCTATATTCTATAAATAGTTCATGACCCAAAATCAAGTCAGGTCATCCTAAAAATAAGGGGGGACAACTACAGCAGATATAAAATAATTCATACTACTCTATCGCTGAGTCTAGTATTGAGTAGGTGGTTCTGCAATTGCTCTCACCAGACTGTCTGGTGTGTGAAAGGAAGTAGAATTAACACATACAACACTGAAAATGAGCAGCAAAAGTGGCCATGGTGCAAGTTTGTCTTGTCTCCCTGTCGCTTCACCATATTTGTCCAAATAAAAAAAATCTGATGTTGGTTATTTATACTTTTTGCATACAGGAAGTGATAAGTCGAAACTGTCTCCTCTGCTGGACTCCTGTTAGATATCTTGTAACTCATCTCACTTGTATCCTTTACTGAAATGTGATTGCAGAGTGGCCGAGTGAGGGAGGGAAAAAAAAACTATGTGGACTGCAGTTTACTGACTTCATATTATATTGTTGGTGGGTAATGTAACATCCCCTAATTGTACATTTTCAGCTGCCTCTTATTTCCCCATTTGGACATCAAGTCACCTGCTTGGCTTATACTTAACTGAACAGAGCAAGTAAAGTTTTTGCAATATATTTTACAATCACCAGCACATCATTCAGCCTAGAGGTAGTGAATGAGACATTTGAAGGCCTTTTGATATTTATAATAAAAAAAGCTTATCACCACCAGTCTACTGGAGATCAAGGACAGAGCTCAAAATGGCCACAGTCTCACTTCCTATTCTGAGTTTGAGGACATTTAGAGGAAGGCTTTTTCTGTATGAGGGAGTGTCATAGGAAATGTCTGTAATCCGTTTAGGTTTCATTAAGTCTGTCAGTGCCCTGCACACAAGTAGCAGGGAATAATCAATGAAACCAGTAAACAAAATACACTACTGCATATGAGGTATGATGTAAGAGGTTTTAGATAATGTAAATTAAAATGCAGTGAGTTAGGTTTACATATGACAACATATAACTGTTTTAATAAGCGCCTGGACCACCATAAACATACACTAAAATACCCAAAAAAGAAATGGGTTGTTTCCCGCTGCCCTGTGTATATAATTGCAAAATATAAATGGTAGTCTGCCCAGCCCTTTACCTCACCACAACTCCCTGAGCATTAGACGTATGTCAGTAGTTTAGTCTATCATCAACGAATCATAAACTAACAACGTACCAACGTTCTACAGCTCAGTGTGTGCTCAGTTTCAAGATTCCAGTCTAGGGAATTATTCCACAAATTTTCCTCCTAGCTGCTGATTATTCGTCAAGCAGTAAGAAAACACAACCTGTTTCAGGAATTTTGAAGTTACATACACCCCATTAAGAGGACAAAATCATTACCAAACACTTCTGTCTATACAGAGTGAGCAGAGCGGAGCATCAACTTCAGCCCTGTGACAGCGAGAATAACTCAGCAGGCATCCTGCTAACAAGTTGATAGAGTTAGCCGAAAAAGACGTGGCAGATTAGTTTAAGTTCATTATGTGCTGCTTAAATGAAATTTGTTTCCTACACCAAGGCTAACAGACTGCTATGAATTAATCTCTGTCTTCTATATCACTCTCTTCCTTTGTACATTTCCCTTCTCATTAACTCACAAAGGAACGATAACAAAATGAGAAATGTGCAGAGAGAGTGTGGCTGTGTCCGAAATCACCCACTAGTCGCTATATAGTGTAGTGCTTTTGTAGTGCTGTCTGAATGCGTAGTGCAGCGCTGCAATCAAATACGACTTTACCCATTCTAAATAGTAAAAAAACAAAAACAAAACAAAAATCAATATTTGCCGGTCAGTGCTGATTCTGTCGTGGCCCACCACAAATAAATCAATGTGTGGGAAACACCGACCATGATGCATTGTGCTGAAAGAAGAAACATTTTCTTCTTTCTTTTCATTATGCGGGTGAGCTCACTGTATAGTTCTCTACATACAACTCATTATAGGGAGTAGTGAATGAATGGTGATTTCAGACACAGCCTGTGTGTGTGTTTATTACCTGGAATAACCTGGTGAAGATGTCAAACTCAAAGACGGAGATGTAATCGTTGCAGGTGAGGTCTATCGTGGACTTGAGGGCCATGGCCTCAAGTCCGGAGCTGATGGGATGGAACTCATGGAGGGACTGGCGGAACATCTTCCAAGGCACAATGGTCCTGTAACACACAAGGTCAAATACTAAAATGTAAATATCATAAATATTGAGTGTTGAATGTAGACCGCCTGCATGCTGCCTTGTGGCAATAAAATAAGTGCAGTATAGGTGCAGTTTACGGTTTAGAAGTTTGGGATACTTGATGCACTGACGAAGGACAGAGCAGTGAATTCACTGGTGCATGCGTCTGATACACCACCAAAACTTATACAGACATGAACTGCATTTCTAGTCAAGAACTAAAATTCAAACAATGTAAATGTGATAAAAAGATAAGCTATTGTGTAAGCGCTATTTTTGTACCCTCCAATAGAGTAAGAGCTTTGAGAGTGTCATGGTCATGATGCTAACGTGATGCGATCTTTTAACGAGACAGCTACCAGATATGCAAATACATGAATTTAAATGCACTTAGGCCAGTATTTGTTTCTGATGAATAGGGGAAAGAATGTTTTATTACCTGGGAAACCACAGCTATTATAATGTTCTTGTAGTTCCACATGGTTGTATTGTTTTTATATGACTACACTCACAAACAGTCTGACTTAGTGGTGTGTACCTGTGGGTTGAGCAACTAAAAGGTGTGCGATCGTATAGAAGATGGGTTCCCATGTTTACACGTCAAGGACCCCCAAGAAAAACATGTTTGAGTCAACTTATCTCAGTATTCAATAAGCCAACATTTGTCCCAGAGAAGACATATATTGTCTGTGACTACTGTGAAAGAGAGAAGCTGTCATTTATGTTCTCTTACTGTAGTATTTTCTCATTCAACTCATTAAGGGACCCCATGAAAGTAATATAGAATTAGGCTCACTTGTCTCCAAAGGCACGCCTCCAGAACTCTGCTGCATCTGCCTTGGTGATGCGGAAGTTGTCACCCTGAAACAGACCATTGGGGAAGATGGCCTTCAGCTCAGCCAGCATGTGGCTGAAGATCAATGACAGCTTGGTGAGGTTCCGTCTGTGGAAAACAAGAGTAGAGGGGGTGAGATTTCACATCTCACATTGCACTGTCCTTGCAATGTCATCAGCCCAACAGCTTCTGGAAAGAAATGCATCACATGTGTCATGTAATGCTAATTCAGAATACTGTGGCACGTGTTCTGAAAAGCACTAAGAAAAGTGATCATGTTTCCCCTACATTAGCCTCTATACACAGGCTCCATGTAAAAGTCAGAATACAATTGAAAATCCTTCTCCTCACCTAAAAAAAGGCTTTAATAGACAGGTTATGGTACAATCATACCTTAAGTTCATAGTAACGTATTAACTCCACAAAAACACCACGCTCCCAGGATGCAGTGTTACTTCCTAGAGTAGATCCAAAACTCAACTTGACCTCAGTTTGCCATGCATAGATAGACTGCTTGTCTGTTTGCGTTATTTACAAGATTTCCCTTTCATTTGTTCTGAACTCATGTTTAGATCCCAGTTGGATTGGCTCAACTGAACTTCTCGCTCCTGCTTGCAGAGCTACAGCTTACCAAATGTTGCCCGTAGAAATTTTCAGACAGACCTGAATCGATTGCCCTTTGGTCTGCTGAATACATGTTAAATCCAGCCCAGCTTTAGTGTCTTCAAATCACACAATTAGAATGGGAACCAGAGCTATAACTATCAAGCTCCTTTCCTGTGGAATCAGGTGTCAGTTGGGGTTCAAGAGGCAGACACCGACTCCACACTTAAGAGTAGACTTAAGACTTTCCTTTTTGATAAAGCTTATAGTTAGGGTTTCCTAAGGTGAGCCCTAAACCATCCCTAATTACACTGCTATAGGCCTCGAATGCTGGGGATTTTACATCTCTGTGGAACTTGCTTTGTGCTACTTTGTGTTCTCTTTTCCTCAGGCAGAATATACTGTGGGTGTTACCCCGCTAATCAATGCTTTGGATGTACGCATGTAGTGTCACCAAGTACACAAGCATTAAATATACAAGCACAAAATGAAGACTGTAGTCAAAATACCGACAAACGTGAAAAAAAATGAAATGGAACAGATATTCAAATGTGCATCGCACATGTCAGTCAACTAAAAATAGTAACCTGTTCAGTATTCTTGTTGGCTTAGCCATCTGTGGCAATGCAAAAAAAAAAATGCAGTGATGCGATGTAGCTGACAATTATGCAGAATTAAACATCCTAAAAGTTATTTGCACGCATATATGCATTATGTTTTATGTACTGATTATTTTATTTTACTTTTACAATTGCTTTCCAAAACATATCAAAGTAAAGCAGATGTGACAGTGAGATCTCTGGGCTTCCAAATCAGGAAATAGTTTGCCAATAAATACACTCTACACCCCCTACCGTATCAGTGGTGGGTGATCAAGATAAGTGAAGCTAAAATTTGCCGAAGGAACACACACACAGCAAATAGAAAGTTGACTGTAGTTAAACGTGTGATCCTTACAACTCTCTCTTTGTGCATACTTTCTGACTACGTCCATCTTCTCTCATTTGTTAGCTCATTTCTTCAATTACTCTACACTGAATTAGTCTTGACACTAGTGCCATCTAACTGTCACATGTCAAACATGCCAGAAATTGAGGTTTCCTTAATTGTTATCTTAAAAAGAGGATAAAATAAAAGACAACTAAGAACAATGCGCGGTGATCGATGGACACTACTGTTCGATTGACGATAAGTGTTGGTTGTAGGTGTTCTTGATCTTTTGGATGGTATTAGCACAGCCTTGATGTAGAGATGTTGCATGTTTTGTTCATACTTGTTATACTGGTCAACTTCCAAGAAAAAAAAGAAAAAAAAAAAACTTGTGACAAGCTTGACAGCAACACTAAATTAGTTTTTACTTGTTTTTCCCCACAAGGCAAACTCAGTGACGCTTCAGTGTAGTTTTGACACACACGTGAGGAGGCAACGTGAGTGCTTAGCCTTACCTCTTTAAAAAAAACATGCGATTCAAATGTAGGACTGTGCACTTCTACAAGTATAAAAGGTTATAGTTTCTAAAATATGCAGTAAGACTGGTGGTACTACGAAAGACATTTTACTCAAGGCCAGATTTCTGCTCTATGTGTTCTTCCACTGAGAATTGTCCTTAGCTGTACAGAAATAGTCATAGGTCCAGGGAGACAACACAACAGTGTCTACAGACACACATGGCGAAGATATCTTAGTATACAACCAAGTGCAAAGGCTGGTCAACAAGCACAGAGGAGGGACAGAATAACAGAATAAGGAAAAGGAGTTATAATTGAGGAAGGTAAAAGTGAGAGGGCAGGGTAGAAAAAAAAGCGGAGACGAGGAAATGAGAGAACCAAGTCACCATACCCCTTCAACCCATCACAGCATTAGAAGTGTTATGCTGAGAAAGCCGTGATTTACGAGGCAGCACAGAGGGAGATTGTGCCTGGCTGCCGAGCAGGGTGAATTGACATGCACAAGAGAGACAGCAATGAAAGCGTGGCTACACTGCAGCTGCCCCACACTACACTACACACCCTTAGAGTGGAGGGGTGGGGGGGGGGGTGGGGGGGGGTGGAAAGAGTGAATGAGGAAGGAGGACAGTGACCGAAGATGGATGAATAAGATTAGTGTACGTTGAGAACCTGCCAAAATAGACCAGTGCTTGCTAGGATGATAGTTCACCTCAGAGGGAGGAGACAAGAATTTGAAAGAGAAAATGTGATGCTCGCAAACTGCGATAGTGTTTTATTTATACCCTTCTTAACAGTGAACACTCTTGTAGCTGGATGTCTAATCTGTCGAACTGCTCTGCCCACTTAGAATCTACAGAAACAAGACTGTATGCCAGATGCAGGGACTGTACGTCTTTGATGTCTGGGCTATCCCCTTCATCAGCGATGCAATATGGAAAATAAGACCATCAAATGAGGAGCGCATGCAACTGTAGTCGAGAACATCTTCCCTTTCCAGCGTCATCTGAGGGAAGGCAGGCGTTTCCTTCAGCGGCTGTCATCTCAGCAGGAGGTCGTCCTCTGTTTCTTCTGCGTTCTAGCCCTACTGGCCTACTGAGCTAGCAGTCTCATCCATTCCCCTGTCAACCTCTCTCTACCTTGCGCTTTTATCTAACTTACAACTACCCCCTTCCTCCTCTACCTGCATCTACAACGTAATACAAAGACATTTCCTGTCTCTCAATTTTTTTAGGCGTGGAATTAATCCCATCACTGAAATTCCCACATCCAAGTTAGTTTCCCTGTCTTATGAATCCATTTATCCACTCCATTCAACTCTCAACCTGAAACATTCATGAATGCTACTTAAGAATTCAATCTTATAAAATCCTCTCCTCAAAAGCACCATTACATTTCATTTCTAATTCACCAGCAAGTGCTTGTGATATGTTTGAAAATTCTCACAAAAATTTTGTGATCTGAAGACACTAAAGCTCAGCTTTTCAGCAGACCAAAGGGCAATCGATTCAGGTCTGTCTGAAAATTTCTACGGGCAACATTCAGTAAGCTGTAGCTCTGGAAGTAGAAGCAAGAAGTTCAGTTCAGCCAATTCAACCGTGATCTAAAGATGAGTTCAGAACAAATGCAAAGACAAATTTTGCAAAAGAAGGCAAACAGACAAGCAGTCTATCTATGAAGGGCAAACTGAGGTCAAGTTGAGGTTTTATTTCTTCAACTAAAAAAAATTACAGCTATCCCGAATTTTTACAAAAAGGCTTCACCTGGCATGCAAAGGGCTGAAACTAACTATTATCACCATTGATTCATCTGCAAACTATATTCTCGATTAATTGTTTAAGGCACAAAATGTCAACAAAAAAAAACAGCCCAAAACCCAAAGACATTCAGTTTATAAAAGAGAGAAAAGCAGCCAATGATCACAATAGAAAACCATGAACTAGTAAGTGATCACTTAAATGACTGAAACGATTAACAGGTCATCAAAATAGCTGCAGATTTAATTTTTAGCCGACTGACTAACTGACCAATAGTTACAAGAGTACATTTCTGTAGAGTACACAAAACACATGCTGCCAACATGTTGCCTTGATTGCACATCCAGAAGATAGAGCAACATTAATTTCAAGTCATGTTTTAGTCACAACACAGGTGAGTCCAACATTCACTCGTCTTTTAGCTCATAACAATGAGCTAAAAGAAGCAACAAAAAAAAGCTCTAGACTGCTGCACAATTTTCAGACTATTTTATGATATCATTACTACAAGCCACCTCTGCATTGTACGTGATCATTTGATTCAGTAATTCATTTCAAAAAACTATTGCTTAATGCACCTTTAAAGCCCCTGAAGACTTGGCTTCAAATATTTTTCTATAACGAAAAAGAATGTGACTGACAGTGCTGGCAACATTGGCCAACAACCCGTCATCACATTTTGATTCAAATGTTCAAAAACAATGGTGCATGTGACATCACTATTTTCAGATTGAGCCCTGTGCACTTCAGACAGACAAGAAAAAAAATGAATGGGACATAATTGAAAGGGTTCTAACTTTTAACAGTGTGTTTTCATGTAGGACCTCATCGCTCATTATACAAATCTAATTGAGAAAATGTTTTTTTTCAGGGCTTTGAACAGAAACAAATAAAAACCACAGTGATAAACCTGCGTCAGGAAAAGACAAACAGTCACCATATCTGCAAAAACACAGGAAGCTTCATGTGAAGTCGCATTCTCAGTCAAAAAATCCCCAAACATGTGACTGTGCACTTGCTTGTTCAGTATGCGTATGCTGTTAAAAAGAGCCTTGGGGTGTCAAGATTTTTCAGGAGACACAGCCAAACAGTTTGATATGCATCAGTCTAGGCTTTTCTACACATAAGGTGCATACACAGTGAGTCCAGATACCCTTGGAGTGTGTTTTTAGCAGCAAACATCCATGTGTGTGACTCAGAGACAGAAAGAAAGAATGAAAGCGAACACTAGTCTGACTGGCATCAACCTCACAGGGTGGCACAGCTGTCACTGGCACGAGATCTGCACAGTGAATGAGACTTTGTTGTGTCTTCGTGTGTGCGATAGAGAGCTTTACCAAAAGGCAAGCGAAACATTATTTTGAAACTCTGAGTTGAGATACAGGTTCAAATCTAATCTCATACGTAGCAGGACAAGTTGATATCTGTTTTAGCATCTCTCCGTCTATCTCTGTCATTGCCCCTCTCCACCCCACAATAACAGCTCTGTACTGTGTGTGTGTACACTGGGCAGTAGCCAGCACTCCTACAACAGTTGCTGCTATTTAAGCTGCTTTGCCAACACGGACAATGCTGCAGAGTCAGTGGGCTACAGACATACAGAGAATGGGTTTGCTGACTACTCTGGATTGTCATATGTCTAGAATGTTTTCTTTTTCAGTCTGTCACTCTTAATCACGACCAAGGCAATAAGCCAAACCTTTTTCTGAACACTAGGTTTTTTGTCCACCATCCCCCTCATGCTATATATTGACCTCTGACCTTGCAGCTGGCTGCTCCCTTCCTGTTTCCTGCTGGCTGTGATAAAGTAGTGCAGCTAGCCAGCCAGCACCGCACTGCGCTAATACACCGCAGCACAGCCAGCAAGGGTCAAGCTTACAGAATGAGACCGTGTCTGGATTGGCAAGAGTCACAAGTAGCTGTAATATCATGATGCAGCTGTATTATCCTTTCTGCTCAAGGCTAAAAGGAAAATGGACATCAAACATGAACTGAACCCTGGACATTTATCGTCACTTTTTGTCACTGTCTTACTTTTAAATATTGCAGATAGAAACAGTATGAAACAAAACAGTCACAGCATGTTGATTAGATCGAGAGGTGCACATAGGCATTTACTTCAGGTAACATGATGAGACTGCATGTCAGCACAGTAACGCGCCACTTTTAACTGTGCTACTATGCTTTTCTTGTCATATGCAAAGCACTCACACACTGTGCCCGTCTTCACAGGATTTGTTCACAGGCTCATGCAGGGCCTCAGCACAGTTGTTCCAACCGTTGTTAACCACAATGAACTATTACTACAGTGTCAAAAAAAGAAAAATAATTCAGTTACACCCCTATTTGGTGATGCTCAAAGTCATCCTGGCTAGATACAGTACAGACACTGGGCTCTACACTAACTTTTCTCCCTCCAAGGAGCACACAGAGACATTTAGGAGCACAGTGAAAAATAGTAAAAACACAGTTTAACAAAAAATGTATTAAACAAATATTTATACTGGGTATGTGTGTGTTTGCTCTTTGTGTGCAATTATAATGTGAAATCCAGTGGAGGACTATGGAAGTGAAGACCCTAATATCTTTGACACCAGGCACGGGTCTTAAAAAAGCTTTTAAATATGGACACAGCTTTTTTAAAACACTGATCCCTCTGCTGTGATTGATGGATTGTGGCTTGTAGAATGTGGGAGACAAACAGACGATACACCAGCACTTCCCACTACACACTTTATGTAAACAAGATCACCAGACAATATTTTAACAATAACTTTAGTAAAATACATGCTAAATAGAAGGAGGACATCTGTCCACCGCGGATGCACTATGTACAACGTGAATGAGTAACTAGCAGTGGAAGAAGTACTTCATACTTAGTAGAGCCCAACCGATTTATCGTTTTGCAGATACTATCGGCCGATATAAGCTACTTGAATATAAATTATTTAGTTATTAACAGCTAATTTATGACATCTAAAAAAAAATAAAAAAAGATATTGAGACTTGGATCCGTCCATCATTGCATGAGTGTTGCATAGTTCGCCCACCAGAGGGCGCTCTGCCGCTCCTCTGTTGAAAATACTGCTGCACCACAGAACAAAATATCAGCTGACTCAGCAGTCTCTCTGAGCCACAGAGAGTAGCTCCTGGTAGTTCTCACACTCAGTGTTTATGGTGAGTTGGTCAATAAAAATAGCCCTCATCACTTCTACTCTTCTAAAAACATTCATGACTAAAATTGCAAACCTTCCCATTTTTCACTTCCCTCTCACCGGTCACAGCTAGACTCTCAGCATAGTGGGGGCGGAGCTTCATCACAGAGCCCCCTTGTTACAAAGTCATTTATATCAAGTTTACATGACCCCGGGCTCACTCCGAAAGTCCACTAAGTGTCTGTATCGTGGCTGCCGGAGCTGTTCGCAGCCACTCCAGTCAATGCTTGTGCTCACACCAGAAGTATAACTCTGCTCCTCTCTGGAGAGAGTACGCATCCATTTTCAAAATAAAATACCTTGTGCAGACACCAGATCGTATATCAACAAAAATGAAGCCTACTTAATCATAGAAGCAGAAAAAGCAAGCACTAATCACCCAATCAACAAAATCTAAACATGTCAGTAAAATCAGGCAGGCAAAACGGTCTTATTCTGAAATGCTCCCTGCTTCCAGTAGAAGGTGAGGATCGAAATAAACCGTGGCGCACACGCCGCCTGTGTGAGTCCGGGCTGATATATAACTGCCTAAGTGACCAAGAAACCAGGAGTGAAGGGACTGTTTCATTCGACAAGAACGGCTGCAATGGGTGTTCTTCACGTTTATTTTTACTTGTATGTAATTCTCTCATGCGGTCGTGTCTGCAAGCAACTGACAAAACATTTGCTGGCCACGTAACGGGCCCCCTACCCAGCCGGGGTTGTTGTTACTATTGTTATTAAAGAACATTTACAAAGCATATAATTGAAGGACAAACATATTGATTACTTTCCCAGGGAACAAAAAACATGTGAATAGTACTTATATTTAATTAATAAGTAAATGTTCCCCCCAGTGGGTTAAGCAAGAGAGTTTCACACTTAATACCACCAGAAGATTTTGAGCATTAAAAGACTTAATTTCCTGCATTCTGGTGAAAATTTCTACTCCAATTTCTCTCTTTTCTACACCAATTTATGGTGGAAATGTTTTTATATAAAGGGAAACAGAAAATTGAGTGGACAGGTGAATATTCAAAATATAATGGAATAGAATATAATGCAATAAAGCTCTCAGACAGTCTTTATTGCTTTTAAATATGTTTTTCCTGTAGATCAACTTATTTAATATCATCTCTGCTGAGCTAACACACATGATTTAGTCTTCCCTCCTCTTTTGTTTGGGGATTTAACCTCTTTAAATGTGTTTGAGGCACAGTTTCACAACAGTGATAAATTCATTCATTTTAATTTATTTATTGACTAGATTTTCTATTTTAGCAGGTTTTCTGCTCATGTTCAAAACTTTCTGCACATTCAGAATCTCTCACACATTTCTGTGTTCTATGTGACATTTTGAGAAGTTGTAATATTACAAGTCAAACATCATCATTTAATGAGAATTTTGCTTTTGCTGGTAGTATCCCCTCGACCGTCTGACAGACAGACAAATTGGATGAGACGAGGAGGTGCTCACGCAGGGGGAAACGAAACTAACTGACAATACCTGTGATCAGGCAGGAATCGCACAACAATCTACACACTCTGATAAAGTGCAGCTCGCAGTCTTAAACAGAGCAAGTTTATGCTTCAGTTTTTAATGTTACATTTTTATGTCCGCTTGAGCAAAAACTGGCTGCGACTGACAGTGCAAGGTGTGTCCACTAGGGGTGGGAGAGAAAAAATTGTTCTTAGACACTGCTGTTCCCGCAGTTCAGTTCTTTCCTATTCATTGTCTCATCAAAGTTGTAGGCTACACATTCACACTGACTTTCACCTTTGACAGGAAAGTGAGGCGGGGACCTCCAGCTCTGCATGAAAGTGACTTGATTACTATCAGTAATCAGTGTATCTATATAGTATCCTATATAGCTTATCACTAGTATAATCTTAACATGACTCAACAGAAGGCACCATATAGCTAAATAGCCTGCTAGCCAAACTGAAACCTTGCTAATCTTATCCTATTGTCTTCTGTCTTAGGGCTTCAGCTCCAAACTTTAATCTTTGCTTGCATATAATCAAAGCGGGCCGACGATGCTTCTCTCTTGCTGTTTTTGTAATTAATGGGAAAATGATTTTCCTGGTTGACACATACTGGGACAAATCCGAGATGGCAGCAACATGGCAGCGGCTAGTATCCAGGATATTTTGGCTTCATTTTTGTACAGCAGGAGGAAGGGGAGATACGTTGTCCATCTTTACAGACAGCCTATGATCGTGACACATATGCAAACGGATTGTAAGGTCAGGGTTAATACTATTTTGGACACAAAATGTAATAATTTGAACATTGAGACAAAAGAAAAACATGCAGAAATGAAAAATATATGTTGTTGGACTGGGAAACAAAGGAGATTATGTGCTTAAAATTGTGGCTCACCATTTTGCTCTAGTCATCACTTTATAAATTTAACTCTCCGGAACTGGCTTCGTTCCAGATCTCCATCAGGAAACAGCCATGACAGCACACAACACACACAGCATACACTGCACTTAAGCAATGATCCAAACACACTTAACTGCTTCTTACGCAAACTCCTGAATAATAAAACCCTAAATAAAAGAAACAGCTGTGCACCTGTGCAAAGTCCAGACCAACTTCTCCAAATGTGAATTTTTACTTTAATAAAATCTCTTTTTCAAAGCTCTTAGAGAAGAGAAAATAAATATTTTAAAATAAACAGTTGTTTTTTTAGCTTAATCCTCTCTACACAGTTGAATAGCCATATCCATATCTATCTAGCCTATCATAGTGTATATCTGAGCTCATCTATCTCTGTGTGCATATAAACAGCAAGCACTTGTTGTACCCTGCAGGACAGAGAAGATAGTGGGTTGCGTCATGCTAATCACCATAATCTAATAGTATGAGGACTACATGAGTCGGCTGCTCACTGATACCGCAGTGACATAAATAACCATGATGCTCTGCTATTTGTGCGAGTGTATGCATCTATATCTGCCCATAGAGCCCCAAACTACACACGCAGACAAAATGTAATTGAAGCTGAAACACCCGCAGCCTCTGGAGTGTGAACTGTGTTTTCCATTCCCAGCACTGATGGCCGTTTGACTGCTAGGCTAACCACTGAAAGCTTCCCTCAGTTCACTCCCAACTCCATCACAACCTACTAGCTAACCACAAGACTCTGCTGCCGAGGCGCAGAGAGCGGCAACACTTTCTTTTTCTTAATTCATCAGGGTTTGTACAGACAGATAAGCCAAACACGTAGCACATTCAGTTCTATATCTAAGAGTGAATGCACAGAAGTGGTGTGAAACAGCATAGTGGCTGTCTTGGATATGAGAGCTATGCTAAATAAATAAAATCTCCTTAAGAATGAGACCTGTAGATAAAATTCAGTTCCGGCACCTGAGTATGCATTAGGTCTAAAGGTCGCTATTATTAGGTCTCGTTCAAAACTTGCTAAATTAGGCCCAAGATCTCAGGGTTTCGACTCTTAAGTCATTTAGTCACTGGTAAAGTGCACTGATAAAGAGCTTTATAGCAAAACCGAGTGTTTCACTTCCGTGGGAAACACAACACATTATCACCTTCAACATTTTTTATTTAGACAGTCTGATAGCAGGGGGGCATAGGGTTTCGGGAAACAAAAGAGTTCTGGTGAAATTTAATCCAAGACCAGCAGGGAAACGCATATAGCAGACCACTCTCTGGGCACAATCTTAAAACTTCAAACAATACAGGACTCATTATCAGTTCAGTGTAGCATGTTTTTAATTGACCTTAGATTAAGTTTAATCTATAATATTAAACAACCCATGACTGTTTTTAAAACACGAGTGGGAGTAGCTAAATCATTAAACTAAACTTAGCCCAACAGCTACTGATAAAACCGGAATGAATGATATTCATGCAAACTTTCTCCTGTAATCACGTTAATCTGACATCACTGTAATGCACCGCTGCATTTCCTTGAGGCTTCCTCTACACTACAAACACAGACCTTTCCTACAGTAATATAGCTGCAGTGATAAGATGGGTTTTTCAGATAGTCAAAAGTGCAGAGCTGTGCTCAGTCCTTTGTTATACATGGATGTAAAGAACTTTTATATAAAATAGAAAGTCATATTTTAGGATGGTGTTCTCTTGGTAAACCAAAATAGGAATTTGCAAATACCAGAAGCACTGTACCATAGAATGACATGTTTTTCTCTGTCCACAAAGGCATGACTACATCAATCATTGATAGCACAGAACCACTTAACAGTATACAGCTGCAGGATGAACGTCATGCTGTCATCTTTTTGTCTAGGGTTGATAGCATTATCAAGAGCAAAAAAAAACAACAACCCAAAAACCCCCAAAAACAAAACAAAAAAAACCCTGAGAAATTAGATCAAACAATCATGTACAGACAGCCAGGTGCTGTCACAAGTAGAAACAGCAGCCAATATCTTTGTAGTGGCACTAGACACAACAGCGCCAAGCACCTGTCCCGACCCACTGGAAGCGTGCACGTTTCACCACCACAATCACCACCATGTTTCAGATAAAGACACTAACACGGTTCTTTGTCAATTTCTGAACCTGGAATAAAGTGACAAGTGGTTAGCGATATAAGGAAACTAACAATAATAATGAATGTTACATAAGAAATATAGTTGAGTGAAACCCAGTCAATGTTCTTCAACAACCCGACACATATGGACATTTTACACAGTAACTACTAAATATTTATAAAAACAACTGAATGTTATCATGTAAAGTAAAGATAAATCATGGTTCAATCAATCATTATTGGGTGAAAGGCTCTTTGTGGCACCTGCCACTGAAGCCTGAACAGTAGTTGAGCTGCCAGGAAGACTGAATGAGTAGAAGCTCAAGGAAGTTGTTACTACCGACCATTGTAAAAAATTATCACTGAAGCACGTCCGGAATGTATTTTTCTATTGTGCAAAGGATTGGAGTGATACTCTGTAAAAGAAGGTAAGGATGATAGAAGCAAGTAAAGAAAGAGAGGTGAAGAGTGTGGGGCTAAATGATATGTGGACAGAAATGTTGATTAAACCGTGAGTTGGGCTTCAACTAACAATTATTATTATCTTGATCAATCGAACAATTGTTAAATCTTAACAATGTCAGAAAATACAGAACATTTCTGTCTCAGCGCCTAAGGTGACATCTTTAAATGTTTAGTTTGTCCAACCAACAGTCCAAAAGCAAAAGATATTCAGTTTACAATGTCTACTAGGAAACAAAAAACAAAACAACTGCAAATTACTAGAAAAAAGGCAAAAAAATTGATTGGTTATCAATATAGTTGTATTACAGTATTTTTCTGTTAATTGACTTATTGATTAATCGACCAATTGTTTTAATATCTGTATGCAGATGTTGTTAATGCATACAACATTGGGAAGAAAGAGGTGAAATTTAAACCGCAGTAATAAAACATTACAAATGCAGTCAGACAGGCTATTTTGCCCCTTTAAAAAAAGAACGCTGTTTTTGGCAGAAAAGCAGTGCTTTCTATTAATGTCGGCTTTACACAAAATTCTGAGCAATACCCTCCTCAAATATTCCAAAGGAGTTCAACCTTACATCATGCTTACTATTAAAAACAGTTTTAGAAAAGATCAAAACATTCAGGGTATGAAAATGTTGACAGTGCTCAGCTCCAGTGGAGAGTGCTTATAGGGCTGTAAAAGAAACCCAACAGCAATAATTTCACCAGCAACAGATTAGGTGTGTAAAGATACCTCTAAGTCCATAAGACATATACACCCATACTACAAATAAATTACACATTATTGGCCTACAGGTCAGCTTCTGCAGAGAGACTGTCCTGCAGTGCAGTTGCATCACCCTGCAGCCTATAAGCCCACCACTTCCTGTGACCAGCTGAACCTATCAACGGTGGTCAGGATGCAAGGGTAGCTTAGCTCAGGAAGACGATCAAAAAGACTCTCACAGGGAGGTCAAAGCCGTATCCGGTTAGACCCACGGAGGAGGAGGGTTAAAGGGCTTTTCTGACGACACACTGATCAACCTTTCTTACTGTATTTCTTGCTCAAAGACTGTAGGATGTGTGATGTTTAACTTTTAATTTTCCTATCTGACCATAAGTAAATTTACTCACTGGTTACAGACAAAGCAACTGTGTTAAAAACCAAGAAGAAACTCAGACCATGTCAGCACACTCATTTCTCAACACAGAACAACTAACCAAACCTAATTTGCAAAGCTTTTCATCAAGAGACCACAGTTACAACTCACTATTCCCGCCACAGCTAAATGCCTGCCATCTTTGGTTTGTGGCTTGTGCACATTTGTAGAGGGGAAAAGATGAGCCCATTGAAAATACATTTTGCAACTATTTTAATTAGCAATAGTTATTAGTAGTCATTTTTCAAGCATTCGCTGGCTTCAGCTTCTCAAACATGATCATGTCATATGTTTCCACAGGATTTTGTGGTACTATGGTGGGTGAACCTCGGAGCCTCTAGAGCACATGTGTCAAACTCAAGGCCCGCGGGCCGCATCCGGCCCGCCATGTCATTTTATGTGGCCCGCGAAAGCTTAAAAGATTCATTATTGTCCTAAAATAAAAGTTTAAGCTGCTTTAAATCGTTCATGAACAATAAACTACATCTCCCACAATGCATGGCGATTTTGTGACCTGCAAATTGCGGTCTTTCCACACCCGCATTTAACTGTTTTTTTAACAAGTGGAGATGTATGTGGAGATGTATACAAACGATCCCAAAATGTCCAATCAAAAATTACGCAAAAGGAAAGCAGTTTCATGAACGAAGGGAAAGTGAACATGTTTGTGTTTCAAGGACATAAATCGGTGTCTTTTGTGTTTTGAGCAGTACTTGACGTGGGCCGGTTCGCCTGTGGGTGTGGGTGTAGTCACAGAATCTGATAGGTCATAGATTTTGGTGTTATACCGGCACCTAGACATTTTACTCTTTGGCGTACCGGGACATTTTCTCGCGTACCGGGACTTCTCCCGAGCTGCCGGTACTCTCCTCTGCTCTCATATCAGGTTCTCTGGGCGCTTCGTGACGCTCACCTGCTTCCGTTTTCTCTGCCTGCTAAACTCTGTCACCGCAGAGAGACGAGGGAGAAGAGGAGCTCGGTGCCTTTGAAGCAGCAGTTTGCTGAACGAAGCTCGTCAATGTCACTTGTCGTGAACCGACCAATCACAGCCTGGATGGGGCGGGACATTTAAAAGTATCAACAGACCGGTGTCATTTACACTGGGGACGCTGGGGACAGGTCAGAATCTCAATGTCTCCGTCACTTGACTCTGGCACCTAACTTTATTCACTTCAAGCGCTGGTTTTGAGCCAGTGTCTGTGATGGAGTAGCTACAATACATGTCGGCATTTTTCTATGTAATAAAACTACCTGTCATTAGTTGGATGTTTGCCCCCTGTTTGTTTTATCAAATGCCACATCTGTCACACGTTATTAGCATCTCACAATTATTTGTTTTACAATGGTTCTGCCCCTCTGTGGAAAAGTTAATGTAATATTACATTAACTTTATACTTTTCAAGAACATAAAGATTGATGGAGTATTTTGGGTTTCTAAACCTGATGAATGAATTAATGTATGTTATAATAACACAGATACAGTAAATGTGCTTGCTTATATTTTTACATCTAAATGTCCTTAACTTGAATAGGCTAAATAATCAAATAAAGAGACAGTTATTTTACAATATGTGAAGAGTTTATGCAGTA
>JAPMOB010212881.1:0-15958 GCA_029875015.1 Lepomis gibbosus | reverse complement strand
TGTCTGGCAGTCTCATTGTTGGTTAGACTCTTTTTCTCATTTTAGTGTTAATGTCCATAGAAGCTGCTGAGCCGGTTATGTTACTTGCTCGCCCAGCAACTGACTCAAGAGGGCTTACGTTAACATTACCAATGTCCAGGTCTAACATCATCTCAAGATTTATAGGTTAAACCTGTCTGTGAAACCTCTGGCTGATTTTGCTCGAGTTGACAACTTTGCTAACACAGGAAAACATCAAGCAAGCCCATCAAGCCAGGCAATATGTAATTACTAGTCCAATAGCAGGTCAGCTTGGCATCTGTCTTGCATCCTTTCAGCTCTTTTAGCTCACACATTGAGTAAAAGCCAGTCTGTTATTTAGGCCTACACTTGTCTTGTTTCTTGCTTGGTTATTTTCTCATATAGCTCTTCCTTGATTCCTCTGGCAATGTTTGCTTCAGTTTCTTCACAGCCTCTGCCATGATATTAATTCTGAGAATACCAAGCTAGCTTCTTCCAAAGAACTCACGTAATACATTCTATACTTTTTGTTTCTTCTTCTTATAGCTAGCTTGCTGAAGAGTTGTGTTAGGGTGACGTGTTGCCATAAAGCATTGCGTTGTTCTAACGATAGATATCCTGCCTGGTATTTCAATGTTACAGAGTGCCAATATCAAGCAGCCCGGCAATGACAGAGATGCCATTCTCACCATTACAAGTCTGTCTACCATCAAAATGATTTAAAATATGTTATTTTAAAATAAAAATACTACTAACTATTTAACCTTTAATATTTTATATTGGTACCTATACGCATACTGCCAGATCAATCATACAGTATAAGAGGCAAAGCTTTAAAAAGCTCATATAGTCCAGAATGCATTGCTGTGGCAGACACACCCCACTGTTCATAACAAGTTGGCCTGCTGGCTATATTTATATACCCATATTCTAGATCTTCACAAAGATAAGGAACACGTTTATATACCTTATCTGGCATTCCAGGAAATACAGGAACTGATTGGCAAACATCAAATCATTGTAATCAGTGGTTATGATCAGATAAGTCACGTTATTTAACATGTGTAGGTTAGAAGATTATGTCAAAAATATAAATATCACTAGGGATTGCGCCATGGTTAAAAGCTGAAACATTTGTCCCAGTGCACTGAAATCGGACCAAATATCATTACGAGGCAGGAAGTTCTTTCTGGAAACAGTAAGAAATCCCTGACATTTTATGTCATTTCCTTTGGCACAAGCTTGTGGGGCCTAACTCTTGCTCTGAGCTTGTCGCTCTGTGAACCCAATCACCCCGCCCAGTAATCCTCACTCTTCTAACTGCTGTGATTTTGTCACTTGAACTGCAGAGCCTGAAAGCTGTGCACGCACAATCTGGAGAGGACACGTCACAAACGACTCACACTCATGCACGGCTAATCTCATTACCCTTGTCTCTATGCAGTATGGGGTCAAAAGGGTTGAGCTGCTTGTGCCACCACAGTGCACTGGGATCAAAATGATCATGAATTTCAGCGAGGCTTCACAGAAACATGAGTCACATTAATGTGAGAGGTGACCTTCGTATTAATAGAGGCTATCAAGAGGCCTCAGTGGACTGGCTTTAGAGCAAAACATGTTGCTGGGTAAAAGTTGTATATGCTGCGCTCAGGATGAAAAGTCGGTGCAGCCTGTGTTTACTGTCTGTCAAGTCTGGTATTTTAGAGCAGTTAAAGCAACAGGTGTAACTTAAGTATACTTAGAGTTATTCTGAGTGATAGCTCAAGTCACCATAAAAACATCCCTAAGACGACTCAGTCTGTCTGAAATACTGCAGAGTGAGTAACTTGACTGCTTAAGTGCACACTCTACAGAGGACACTTGGTGCTTGACTGCTGATATTACAAATGAGGATCTGTTTATTCAAAAAAGCCTTTAAGAAAGATTTAGGATCCAACTCACCAAATGTGACACAGAACCTTTGCTCGGACTGTTTCAGTATTTCTCACACATGATTTATCAAAGAAACATTAATGTGCTGTCAGTGTATCTTGAAAATAGGGCATCCAACTAGTGAAAAGCAGTGTTAATTATAAAGTATAATAGTCTAAAGCGGTGCATTGGTTGCACAATAATTATTCTTTAACTTTTCTACGCTTTGCATTGACTGAATGACTGAATTTTACATTAAGGCACTGGCATATTCATTTATCAGATAAAGCAGCTATGCATTGACCAACTAAGATGAACATTCTCCAAAACAGTTTTCACTGCTTACAGAAATAGTCTACATAAAGTAGGCTAAGAGCGAAATTACATGGTTCATATATATGAAGCACTTAAGTTCAGTTCCTTGTCTTATTCATAGAGCAGATGTGTGGTATTGATCAGTCCTCTAGCGTCAAATAACTTTTATTGGTCCTGCAGCCAGAATGTAGACCAAATAATGACTCGCACGGTGAACATTGTAATTCACAATATGAACCTCAATCACCGCAGGAATTGTTCTCCAGCAGAAAAGCCACATGCACACCAGGAGCTGAATCCTCCACAGAAGGAATTAACGACGCCAAATAACTATTCGTTTCTCACCAACGTTACCAGTCAAAACCCCTGTTGGCTGTTATAATAAGTTGCAGTCCAGCCTTAACGCACGGTGGAGTGAGTCAGATTCGCCATGCAACCATGCGGAGATATTGGGGACAGCTCGCGCATCGTATGAAACAGATGAAAAGCTTTCGCTGGGATGTGTATAATCCTGTCCTCACGACAATCCTCAAACCACCTCGCAGATTATTTCTCGGCTGAGGATCACTTTCGAGGCTATAGTTGAATAAAATGAAGTGAACTGGTCACATGCACGCTTCTTTAACTGCCCTCTTGTTGACAATTTCTAAAGCACCAAAATAACACGCAGCAACTGGAGCAGGTGAGAATACCTTAAAATTTCTCGGTTTCTATGCCTGTTGCACTGTGGACGCGCTAGGAGGAGACTTGCAGCTGACAAGCAACAAACACATGGTACGTTATGGTGAGTTCACTGCAACTGTTCTTTGTCCTACGACATGTGTTTGACAGTTTGTGGCTTATTCTGAAAATATTTTTTAATGTAGGCCTAAATCACTTACGTTTTGAATTAATTAACAGGAGCAATCGGTGGAAACGCATTAAAATATTCTCAGAATATAGTGAGAGTGACTCTTCTGCACATTAGTTAACACTGACTTTGTCTTTATGCTGGTTATTATCTGGTGTGAAAGTCATCGGTGTAGCACTGAGAACCAGTTAGTTTTATTATTTTATTCAGTAACTTTTGTGGGATTTTATCATTTTGTAATAGAATTTTAAACTAGATTTTGCACTGTAGCTGGGATAAGGTTGATTCCCGTTGTAGTCATTCTCTTTTTAGTTTAGTTTAGTTTAGTTCCTGTATTTATACACATGCCCCAGTGTGGTTTCAGGTTCACTGGCATGGGAAGAAAAAAAGCATAAAGCTTTTAACTCTGTACAATGAACAGTATTAAGATTCAGTGTAATTTAGGCAGCCCGTGAGTGCAAACATTAACAAAACTAAGCAAAGGATGTTTAAAACCTGAAAAGAGAGATGCAGTTTTGTAGTTACACAAAAAAATACTATATTGAGTGATACTGCAGTGTCAAGGAAACAGAAAGTTATTAGTTCAGTATTTCACTTTTGAAAAATGAAGAGGTGAGCCAGAGGTGCAGCTTTTAAAACTTTAAAACTCCCTCTGAGATGTATGGTCAAAATACTTTACAGAAATATAATTTATTGAATTTAAATATAGATAGATTTATAGAGGAAGCACACCCAATAAGAATTTTTTAAAAATGTATAACATAATAGTAATAATTGTCAAAATACAGAACACAGTACACATTAAAGTTACTTTAATGTGTGTATGCATTACCACAAGATGCAATATCTAGTGTGGATTGGTTGGTACGTTAAAATGTGAAGAACACTATGTATTTACAAGGCGTCATGACTCAAAACACATTGTGGTGTCATAAAATAAAACTGCATCTAATTCATGTAAACTTCTGTAGCTGTAGCCTGTATGGGGCAAAAAAAATCCACAAGCACTGATTCTATATGACCTGTTGCTGATGCCTGTGCATAATCAGACTGCACTGCTTTTACAGTGTCTGTGGAATTCAGAAACACTTCTGATCACATTTCTAATTTCATCATGACAACATCTTTTAAATCAGATATTTTAAAGCGTCAGCGTCTTATTTTCTTATCAAAACTGGACACTAAACTCTGAAAGAGTTCTAAGTAAAACTTCACATTAGAACTGATAATATTAACAGTGAAGCTCTTGTTGTTCCTCATATGAACTTATTTTGTCTAAGCATATTCACAACTTCCATGGTGGCCAAAAAAAAATTGAGTGTCTTTCTCAAAGACCTTTCAACAGCTATGCAATTTAGCTTCAATCTCTCTTGCTGTTCTGAAAGAGGAAGTAAAGGGTTTTTTGTTTATAGTTGTAGAATAGCAGCGTCTGGAACAACATTCAGAAAGTTTTTTTGTCCCACAGTCCTAAAAAACCCTTGTTGCCAAAAACTATTTTCTGTTACCATTTGAAATTAGTAATTTAACTCTTGTGTAATGCTGAGGGAATTTCTGTCTGCAAATTAGTATTATTATATGCATTTACCTACATTTTGAGCAAATCAAGGATTGTCTGTTTTCTGCAAAATTTGGGATTATATAATATGACACAGCCTGCTTATTCTCACTTCCAACCTCTTTACCATTGTCCAAACACATTCATGCCTCTGTCCAGATGTGTGTGTGCATCTCTATATTGTTGCTCCATTCTGTTTTTCAGTTATTTTTTGCTTGTAGAGCGCATCAGTTAATAGCTGTGTGGAGCTCAGTGGATGAACCATTGGGTGAATCATTAATAATATTACAGCAGCTATTAAATATTTATGAGCATAGTCTGATGAGTAAGCAAGGTCTCATAATTGAAAGTGAAAGCATAATGATTTAGTCTGACAGTAAAATAACTAACAATATGATACCTTCCCTGCAATAGATTGTGGTGAATGGGCATTTGTGGTCCTCTGTTTTCTTCCTTAATCGCTTTGTCATTTTTCACTCATCTAATATTGCATATCACTGATGCACTACAAAACAGCTGCACAAATATTTACTGTCATTATAGCAGCATAGTTATGAGTGCATAAAAGCTTCTACCAAAACCATACAGAAGGCTTTTATGTTTTCTTTGTAACCTGATGCGTAATGTTTGCTTAGTGCAAGATCTAATTTTTCTTTGAGACTTAATGATTGGATATTTACAAAGTGAGCCGCACTCCTTCATCACAAGATCTAGGTATCATATTATGCTGACACTGAGGCAGTCAGCATTTTATCTAAGCTGCTGCATTTTTGGTTGTAAAAGCTTTTTTATTATTTTGTGAAAGTTATTGTTGTGATGTCCACTGCTGTAGGTATTCATTTCAGTGTATTCATTTATAGCATCTGCTTTTCAAAGAAATTCTTTTTGGGTGATAAATGACAAATAAGTTTGAACTTCTTGTTCTTGTTGTGCAAACTGCAGCAAACTGTTGACTGTCATCCTGCAGTGGGAAGCAGGAACAGGTGAGTGCTGTCAGACGTCTGAGCTAGACAAGCCAATAAACCAGCCTCAGGACACTGCTGACTGATGTAAAACTTGCCCTTTAGTCTTCCCTTATTCCTCAACTCTGCTTCGGCTGCACCGAAACTGAGTACATGCTAAAAAAAGGCTGTTTGTCCCGAAGTTAAGGTACAAGCTGTTAGTGTACAATAGAAAGTACAGTACATGTAAAATGGCACTTACCCAGCTTTCCTGTTCATATTTATGTTTTTTGCAAAGCTTCCATGTGAGCCAGTTTCCCCCTGTGACTTTGAAAATGTATTTTTATAGTAGTGCATGTTTATATGTGTGTCTGTGTTTGGGGCTTTTATGTGCATGACCTAATTCCACAGTGAGCAAAGAATCTGCAGTGATGGCTATGTGGTCATGTGTATGTGTGTGCTCACGCGCGCGTGTGTGCGTGATTGAGTGTGCACACGGTTTCCTCCCTCCCCCATAGCTTCCTTGTAAAGCCGACAGAGAGCACACTAAGTTCATCTAAGGACAGGGACATGCTTTTCTTTCCAGTGTGAATCATTTTGGAAAAATGAGCCTCTGGACTGAATTGCCCCAGCAATTTGGCATGTTTCTCCATTCTGCTTTATTGTCTATTTTGGCTGAACTTGCAGTTCTTCATTTCACTGCCAAGAAAACTTCAGGTCCTATACAACAGGCAAAGCCAGTTTCTGAGTCAACCACGGCCTTTAAGCAAATAAAATAAATCTCTGCAGAGTACTGCCATAGCTTCCTGTTTAGCTGTGAATTCCAAAGAGAAAAAAGCAAGTCATGTCTGTACTGTAAATCCAGTGTTCTCTAGAAACAACTTGGACAATAGCCATCTGTAGGCTTTACACCTTCAAATAAAATTCTACAGGGAAAATTACACTAGCCCACTTTTTACAGAGGCATTTTATATGTTTAGATTAAGACCCTTCCTCTTTTTAAAAGCCATTTTCTCAGCACAAGGTATCTGCTTTCGCACTTGTGCAGTTTGTGGAACAAAACTCTGCAGTGCAGTGAAAGAAAGTGTGAGTGGGAGCGGTTTTGGGATGTGGACAAGAAAGAAGGGAGGGAGATGAGGGGGAGTTTTTAATTTTGCAGTCAGCCCCCCCTCCTGTAATTCTGCTGCCTCTTACAGAGAGAAGAGGGAGTGGCCTGTGTTGAGGTTTGGGTGAGCCAAGGGTGGGCTGTGGCAGCCGGCAGCTGGGCTCTCACTACCTATGTCCTCCAGCTCCAGCCTGAATTATGAAGGCTCAGGAATGGCACCCAGCCTAATTACAATGACTGATTGCCCATCCGTTGGCATTTCTCAGACGGTGATTGTCGTGTGTGTGTGTAGGCTATGGGGAAGGAGGAGGGCCATTTCTCATTGGCCTCCCCCCTCTTTCTTTGCATGAGAACAGCCATAGATTGAGATCTGATTGGCTGGAGAGAAAAGAGATGTTTCATGATTTGGCAAAGCAGAGCTTGTGGAAAGCCAGAGACAGGTGATGTTGCACTGATAGTTTTAAAGCTGTATGTTACACCTTGAAAGGAGTATTAAAACATTATTCTGCTTTGTAGGCTACAGGAATATTTGTCCATTCAAAACTTTTTTGATATCTCGTGAAGAATACCGAAACTGATCTCTAAATGTAGCAAATCTTCAACCTGTTGACTTCTTTCTGTGTATCTTGCGCATTTCCCTCGACTGTCCTACTGGCATTGTTAAAATTAGATTTAAAAAAAGCAAAAGGAGAAGCATTGAATTGGCCGTTTGTGTGTCAGCAGAGCACTCAGAGGTGTGATGTGTGTGTTAAGTGGGAGCTGGTTTGAGTTGGTCTGCCCTGCTTTGTCCAGTGCTTTGGCTTTTGTTCCTCCAGTAATGAATTGTGGAAGCCTTGGCTTCAGCTGGAGTGTCTCATAGCAACTGAAAAGAGAGAGGGAGAGCTGGTAAATGGAGAAAAGGGCAGGGGAGATCATGTGTTTCTTTCAAAAGGCAAGACAAACCAGACCATCATTTGTGCATTTTATGAAGAGCAGAAATCCAACAGGACAATTCTACTTGTACCCAGTGCATCATTATTTATTTCTTTTATTTCAAGCATTTTGGGCCTGGAATAACAGTGCCTAGACTGCACATTAATATAATGCAATAGTTGAGTAAAGTAATGAGACCATAAGGAAGGAAAATGATCAGATACAGGCAATCTGGTCTGGTGGCGAAGACCGCCATGTGCGCCGATGCGTCTCCTCTCTACCTGCTCCATAGAGCCCTCTGGTGACGTGTGTCACAAGAAGGGTCTATGGTCTATGGTTGATTCAAGTTTACATGTCTGAGACTAAATGTAAAATAATTATTTTCCTCACATATTGCTGTTTTAATGTTAACCAATTTTAAAAATGTCTGCACGCTCTTAACATTAACCGGTCACACCAACTCATTACGTTTAGTTTGTGGTGATGGTGTTTTAGCCATCTTGAATATCCAGTGCCACTGTTGATTAACTGAAACCCAGTACCGCTCTGTGGTTGTATCACTTCTCAGGTCAGCTGCCAACTTTCACCTGAACCTGTGTGTGAGTGTGTGTGTGTGTGTGTGTGACATGTGTGTGTGTTTTTGTAAGCATTTACGTGTTTATGTGCATGCATGTAAATTCAAATTTGCTTTTATGTGAATACCTGTATTTGTGTGTGTGTGTGTGTGTTCACACCAGGTTAGACTAGACTGGCGGCCAGTACTGAAGCTAGGCCATGTTTGCCCTGTGACCCAGACACTACCTGTCTGCTGCCATGGTTACAGGGACAGAGCAGGTTTAGTGGCCTGACTCCAGGGATTACTTTCCATGGTCTTAACAATCAGGTCTGTGCCCCAGTGGCTGTAAAATGGGCCAAACTACACCCTAACAGTTAGGGGAGCTCAGCAGTGTGCCCTGGTGGCCTTTAAAACTGTCCTAAGTGCTGTGTAAGGGATTAGATCTGTACAACGTAATTGCTCTGGTTTCAGTGGCTGTCCCTTTGTGATCTGGTTCACTTGTAGTGATTAGCTCTCATAAATGAAAAATCTAATGCCACGCACTGGATACAGGTCTGAGGTGCTTGAGATAAAACACATGTTGAACCATTTATCTTTGTCTTTGAGACCTTATGATTTTGTCACCAGACACAATTTTAAAATTTTCCACACATTGATTAGTGTTTTCTGTTTACCCAACAGATCAATGAAGAAAAACAAGACTCAATCACTGTGAGTACTTTATATTTATAGAAGGTGAACCCAGTAACACCATCCCAGTTGTAAAATGCAGTGTGTCAGAGAGCCGTTTGTTTCATGTCTTTGGTGGCGTGTTAGATCATTTAATGAGATGATGATTACGGATTGTTTACACTGTGGATAAAACAAAAGAAGCACCTTATTGTGTCCACTGTTTATAAATGTTCTATGTTATAGATCTGCTGTGTAACATGTCTGTAATGCATGTGAGAGATGGTTGACTGTGCAAATATTTGCAATATTTGAGTCACACACAGAAGCAGTTCTGAGTCTGCTGTTATACTTTATTGCAACAAGTTGCATATCTCACCGTAACTGTTACTTGGAAATGATAAAATCAAGTGCACAGGTCATTCTGTCTTATACGCTCTGTGTCAGTGGACCTTAGAAACAACTGAAAATGTGTGCAGAGCTTGATTTGTTGCCCACACCAAGAACCTGGCCCTGTCTGGCTGAACAGATTAGTGATGTTTATTGCCATTGGTCAGAAGTTCATTGTTATCTATGTTGCCTTTGATTTAGTAATGAGACGCTCACGTTAAATATCCCACATGGCTGCCATGCTGGTCAGTATAATCTGGCTAAGATTTTTGGTGACTTAGCAGAATCACAAAGGCCTCTCTTATTCACTCCAGCGACTTGCAGTCTTACAGGTGTCCACCAGATGCTGCAGGCAGCCTGTACTGTCCCTTGCATGTCATGAAGTCGAGATGTAAAATCCACTTTGGAGCAAAGACTTGGAACTGTTTCCATGGTGTTAGGATTAAATGTAATTTAGTTGTGCATCATAGAAAATAGGTCTCGTTTTGGGCTATTAACTAGCTTTGATGATGCATCTGTTAGAAAGTGGACTGAGAGCAGGGTGATTAAAGACGTGTCTTTTAATTACATTGGTTTAATTTAAGCACTTGAAGAGATAATGAAAGAAGACATTTGAAATTAAACATTATAATATGTTAGTTTATAACTGACAAATTATTACTATTATTATTATAACTTAGTGTTTGTGAGTTAGGGTTTTTTTTCATTCACAGCTTTCAAATTATAGTCATGCATCAAAAGTTGTTCTTGAAAGAATACTCAATATTGTCATAGTGTAGTATAGACCTGTAGATACAGTTCGCATGTGAAAAAGTCATTCTTCTGACAGTATATTATGTATCTCATGTAAACCTTGTAAGAGTGAAGCAAGGAGTGTATCTCATGCAGAGCAGAGCAACTTCACAGTTAACTTTGCGAACTAAGCCAGCCCCGCCACAAGGCATGCTGGGAAGTTTGGTAAAAGTGCCTGCCAACGTCCAGAGACCGGCTCTGAAAATCTTTGCAAGGTCTGAAAATGAAGTTTGAAAGTAGAAGTAAGAGGAGCAGCAAAGAAGGCTCAGCCTTCTCTTAAAGAGATATTACCAAAACATTCCTCAGTCATGTACATATAAAAGGGGCTTCATAGTGAAGAGCTGTTTAAATGTACTGTACATCAACAAAGTTAAGTTGTGGTGAAATATAAATTTAAAAATGTTGGTGTGGACTAAATTTACTCAGTTCTGTAGTATCAATTATATAGTTTTTAAAAATGTTAATATGCTGTAATATTCAAAATAAAATCAAAACAAGAAACAATTTAAGAAGAACATTATATTAGATATGTTTGTTTGCTCTGCTGTATAAAAAAAAAAATACTAATACCATCCATCCATTGTCAACTGCTTATCCTGCGTACAGGGTCGCGGGGGGGGGCTGGAGCCTATCCCCGCTGACGTTGGCCGAAAGGCGGGGTACACCCTGGACAGGTTGCCAGTCCATTGCAGGGCAAAATACTAATGCCAATTCGCTGTAATAACTGACAGGGTGTTTAAAATTTTTAAAGAATTAGAGTTGGAGATGTATAATGGCTGAAGTAAATGACACTATAAAATACAATACTGTATTATTGGATGCATAATTACTATCAAGATTATGCAATGAAACAATAATTGTGATCTACTGTAGCAAAAAACACTATGGTAACAGAAAACCTGATTTCACAGTGCAATGGTGACAGGTGCACTGCATGTTGATGAAAGAGGGAGAAAATAATCAATCTTTAATTTTCTTAAATTTTATGTAAAAAGTAAAAGAAGCTTTATAATATTAGAATGTCCTGTTTTTATTTATTATATCCAAAAATGAGCGAGCAGAAAGGCCACTTCAAAATGGCTGATTATTGACATTGCAGAAAACAAACCTTTTAACTGTCAGATTTGCTGTGAAACCACAGGACAAACGTACAAGGAGGTGGCAACTAAACCTTTATAGTTTATAGACCTGCTTTGTATTAAAAGATAAACTAAGCAGAGACTATGATCACTTGTTTACAGTGCTGCCATGTTTAACATTAAGAGCTCACTCTAACCTTAAAAATACATTCTATATTTAGTGTTTTCGATTTCTAGTAGGGTTGTGTGGCTTGCTCACATTTAATGCCTTTTATGTTCAAATGTTTAATATTATTAATTTCTGTTTTATTTCGATTTTGGTTTTCGTTTTAAGCTCAGGTCAAAGTGCAGGGTCAGGCATTGCCAGGCAGAGGACTGTAAAAGTGGTGGTCAGCTTTGTGCTGTGGAAGCAGCCGATGCTCAGCTGAACAGTGGAAGACAGCCTGGAGGGCCCTGAGCCTTCACTTCGCAGCTCCTTGTTTGGCTCTCACACATTGTGCCATTTAGAGCCAGACTGTATATTCACCCTGCTATGGGCACCTCACCATTGCCAGAGTGAGTTCATTTGAAAAGCCATCAGGATTTTTTGGTCTATCCAAACTACCCAATGCACCACAGATATTATGTCAAAGTGTTGATTTAGCCTGCAAGAAAGCAGGTAATGGTGAAAAGCAAATGTGGAGCCATGTGTTTACTAACATTAGCCTATAGTGATGCAGCCAGGAACACCCAGCTAATGCTACAGTAGCTCGGACCTGCCGCTGTTTGCTTCATAATCTCTTCAATTTAGGTTTATTGTGGTTTTACCAATACTTAGGTACACGGCTTTTCCTCCTCTATGTGCTGTAACCATCGTGACCCTCAAAATATACAACACTGCAACATCACAGCGACAACAACCAGAGGAAGAGCCATGCACTAACACTACAGTAAAGTTACTTATTGCAGTCTAACTGTTAAGTGTGACACAATCTCGTTATAATATTCAGTCCAGCTTACTACCCGTTTCATTATCATCCATTATATTTAGCTGTGCTAACATTGCTGAGCCTCCGGTGAAAGGTACACAGTAAACTAGTTACTAAAAGCAGCAGGCGAGCTAACGCTGTAGAACATCGGCTAAATGCAGTATATATACCGCAATCATGTAATGAGCGTGGATTACTTCAACCTGCAGCTGGTAAAAATTTCCAGTATATTGTGTGAAGCTGTCTCCCTGCCAGTCTATAGCCGCTGTCACTCGCTGCGCTGCATGAAAGATACGGACTGGAGCCGGTGTTGATCTGCCTCTGAGAGGGGAACGTTGAAATAACAGGGCCTGTACATGTCTGTCTGAAACGGCACAGCTTGCATGCTGGTGTTCCTGCATTTATTTCATTTCTGTATGAAAGTGGTTGTGTTTTGGATTGTGCTTGCTCATGATTTCAAACAAGCACACGTATGAGCACAAGCCTGGTTACAATCTTAAAACCTCACCGCTAGTGGCCGCTGGAAACTCCATAATGCCCCTTTAAGTTAGGGGCAGAAAAACCTTGTTGGCATCTAGGGTATCAACAGGGGATCAGATAAAGGAGAGACGGGTAAGTGCCTGCCTTTCATTCCTGGCCTCCTGGCAGGCAGACTGCAGGCGGGGCAGGCATGGTTTAGCCAGAGCCAGCAAACCAAGACACTACTTAGACAAAAACATGTAATCACTTTAATTAGCCTAAGCCTACCTTGTTGGTCTTGCCATCAGGTTTGCGTGTGTGTGTGTGTGTGTGTGTGTGTGTGTGTGTGTGTTTGTGTGCGTGCATGTATGTGTGTAGTGCATGAGCAACATTGTGATAACATTGTGTGAAAATACTACTACTGTAAAAAAAATAATAATAAAAAAAAAGAAAAAAACAAATACTTTAAAACAGTTACATTTAAAGTGGTCTAAATTATAAATAGTCTGCAGACAAATATGGAAACACCATCAAGAATAACAGATGCAATAATAAAACCTTACTAAATAAAATTGTAACTATTGTAGTTTAAGCTGAGCTTTCAAGGCTACATTGACTCATTTTCACCACCAAAGGGCAGAAAGACCTCAAAAAAAACACCCAGCAATGAGAATTTCGCTACAAAAAAGTGAGAAGTACGTAGCTGCAGTACTAGAGGCTGCAGTTTCAGGACCGAAATCCTAGGACCGGAACTGCATTTCTATGACTGGATACTGCCAGCTAGCTGGCTGGCTAGCAGCTAGCTAGCTATGTTACTCTTGACAGCCCCCTGAAGTCAGTTACCTATACCATAACCATCATCGAGTGTTTGCCTAAACTTAAGTTAGCCTATTCATTATATGCTTCGACTGGTGAACCTCCTTCGTGTTGCTGTGCATTACCACCACGACTCCACCAGATGGTACTGTCGCAAAAGAACTACAATCCTAGAACCTGCCTTCCCAGGATCGCGGGGATCCTGAAACTGTAGCCTCCGGGACTGCAGCTACATAATGTTGAAAAAAGTGGGGAGTTCATTTTCTGTGGCTAAACTCTAGCAACCTTTTCACATTAAGGGGAGTCATTTCATTAAATAGTAATGTATAGAATATTCCTTAACGTTAAAAAGGCTAGCTTTAAATTTTAAACTTTGTTAACAGCTAAAAAACAACCATTTACAACAATGGCAACAAATTTTAATATTTCACCTTAGTTAGATAGATGAGAAAAACAATCTTATATTAGGTTAGCTAGAGGGCAAGCTAATTAACAATCCCTTTAAAACTGGCCCACTGCCCACTGGAGGTTTGAATCAAACGTACTCAAAATCTAAATTTCTGTCTGAACGTTAGACTGCGAGTCAACATTTGTAGGGATATTTAACTGGGGCCCTAAGAAGAGGACAGGGGGTGTGGAAATGAGAAATGGTGTCACTTATTTTGTTTGTTTGTTTTACCAATAATAAATCAGTAGTTACTGCCAAATTTCCTAGGTTATTTTAAACACTGAGCATACAATGAAAAAAAGTTAATGACAGAGAAAGCACTCAATATAGCTGATATTTAGCTTTAAAATATATAATAGATGTATCGTTCAAAATGTGGTAATACAAAGAGTTGATTTTTAATTTTTGTGCTGTTCAGTGAGTTGTCTTTCTGGTTTAAATGAAAAATGAAACACTCTGTGGCTCCAAAGCTATCACACAAGTGCAATTCTGATTTTCTCCACTATGCTAAAAAAGTTCACTGCACAGTGTTATCCTGGAAGCATGGTGTCTCTTAAAAATATAATTAAAGGAACCATTTCATGATTTTCGCTCCCTCTTTATTTTGTACATAGATTTGTTGATATCTGTGCAATTGAGTTGGAGCTTAAAGAAATGCGCTCTTAAACATTTATTTATTCACACTATGTGTAAAAGGATGCAATGGCTCACAATAAACAGACAACTGTTTTGAACAGCGGGGTTACTGAGTCTCTAAGTAGCCAATTTGATCCCAAAGAGTTCATTTCAAGGCTCGAGCACACACTGACATTATTTTAACTTGCTGTAGTTGCTAAGTCATTTGTCCATTACTCTTTGTTTTCCTTGACCCAACATGGGAATCCAAGTAGTTTACAACTTTTCAGACAAGAATAAGGTACAGAGTTGTGATAATTATTTTTCTTTTCACTTGTCTCTCAGCAGTGATTCCATAGGTTTAACCTTGAATACCTTGTACTTTACCACCAATGTCAAAAATCACAAACTCACAAATTCCATTTGAAGGCAATGAAATTATATTAGAGTGGGGGAAAACTGTTCATGTCCCCCTCTCTTATAGCGAGCTCCACATTGACAGTGAGATCATAAGCTCTCTAGCTAGCTATAATTAAGTTATGAGCTATCAAGCACGCTAGTTAATGCATCCTCAGACAGATCTGTAAGCAAAATCTGCACTTCTAATGTCTTCCATTTTCCTACATTTGAATGTTAACAACTCTCAGCTCAGTGCAAGTGTATCAGCAGCTTCAGCTTTATGTGAAGGGGTTAACGTGACGGTGTCAGTGTGGGGGGTGTTGTCCATCTGTCCACTGGCCATATCACTCGGTGCTCTGGCAGGATAGGAATCTGTCTGGCTGTAGTGTTAAGATGTCCTGGTCAGTGGGAGGAGGCCACATAAAGGATGTGACGTCTTTTCAGCAGACGGGATGTCAGTGGGAGTCACCTCATCCCTCAGAGAGAGGTAGCACCAGAATAGAATAGACATTTTGAACATTTAGCTGACAGTCTTATGCAGAGATTGATAGATTACAGGCATAACAGAGACTTTGTAAGGGCTAAAGCAACAGCACAGAGATGATAATAATGTAACAGAGTCATCTATGAGCAAACACATTTGAAGCTGAACTGGACGATGTTTATTTTTCACCTTGATCATTCATATGATTATTTGGCCCCTTTTTAGCTTGTCAAAAAATGTGGTCAAGTGATGCTACTGCTTGATTGTTTAACCTGTTAGGAGCATGTGGAGCATGATCATTAAAAAGTAGGTTAAGCCTGTCTAACCCAATAATACTTTGTTAGTATCAGTTTTATGTGCTTTCCTGTACTTTTCTAAGCTCTCTGACACAATATGCGGCAAACCATGTTTTCCCAAGCTGGCTAAAACAAACAATACAGATTATTTGCAAATAATATTTGATCCAGGTCCACTTGCCCCCTTGTGATCCCACTTTGGGGTTACCAGTCTTGGTATCTTCTTAGCAAGTCTTGTTGCCCCTCCTCCCTAATATATGAACCTGGCAGGACCAGAACGGGTTGGTTCTCCTTTTCCATGCCCCCTCCCCCCACCAGACACAGTGATGGCACTCAGTGCCAGAGACACCCCTCCCTCCCCTCCTTTCCCTTCACCAACACTCTTCTCCCCTCTCCTC
>JAPMOB010212880.1:0-23891 GCA_029875015.1 Lepomis gibbosus | reverse complement strand
GACAACAGTTGCAAGATACAAAGGTGTTTTGCTTCATGCTTCAAAGACACTGACAACTGCATATACAATTCAGGTTGCAAAAAGTGGGTGTCTCAAAAGAAATAGTGTTTCATATGAATATGTCTGTATTACAAATTTGTACCAAAACAAGATCAGGTGAAAATAAACAATGACGAATGAAGTAAAAAATGACAATAGCAGTAACAGCAATGAGAGAAAAAACAAATAAAAAATTTTTCTCTAATGCCACCCCGCTGCTCCGTCTCCATGCAGTTAAATAATACAGCAACATTTTGCAGTATTCAAACACAGCGGGTAATTAGTGACACGGAAACTCAAGGTAGGGAACGCACTTTCCAGGCAAATATCTGCTGGTCGAAGTGGATCATTGGCTCAATCCACACTGAACCTGTCTGACGCTTGTAGAACAACACATTGCTAGCAATTATTTTCCATAATCCACCTTTTCACTTTCCATCCCTTATGCTGTACTTGGATTTCTACCCTGAACATGCTTTTGTACTGCTATTACCTTAGTATCTTTAGTTTGTTAGTGCAGTATTAAGAGAGTGTACTGAAACAATGACTAAAACATGCAAGTGTTGACATAACACTTTCCCACAAGGTTCACCCAGTATGGATGTGAACACCCTTAAAATTGAAAGTCAGCATCTTACCTCATAATCTTTGTTTCATTTGGAATCTAACATGGTGGAGTAGAGCCAAAACAATGAAAAACATATCACTGTCCAAATACTTACAGACTGGACTGTATGTTTAGTTTTTACCACGCTGTGATACGCCATCACAGCCTGATGTTTTGATGTGCGTCACTGTAAAACTTTGAGTACAGTGAAACATCAGAAAATGCGTTATTGTTCTTATTACTGACATAACTGCTGTATGTAAAGTAAGTCTGGCTATATTAGCCACAGGCCTCCTTGCTCTAAGCTTTACCTTGTAATTTCACCATGCTGTTAGTCAGTGAAACCAAAACCGCACCTTTCCTCAAGTTCCATTCCACCTTTCGCTCTCTCTCTTTCTGTTAATTCAGCCCCAAACACACTGCGTCATTCAGGTAGCTTCACCCTAAAGCACAGCAGATATCACAAGACTCCCACAGAAAACTTCACTTTACAGTAATGTTCCACTTTGAACAGCCACTGATACAGGACATGTATGTCACCACAGCTGCAAAACTGTTTTTTTTGTGTGTGTGGCACACTTAGAATTCTGCTTTCATTTGTGCTCAGTTTCTAGGGAGAGGCCTGGTTTGGGACTAAATCTGGCTGGGAATAAATAGCTGCATTGTTGGCTGATGTCTGTGGAGTGACGTCAGTTAGTCTTATCAGTGTTCTCTAACTTTACCTCAGAGGGGGGCTGACAGCGGACCCTGCCCAACAAAAGGCAGACAGGACCACTGCCTGATCGAAATAACTATAATAATCCATGAATCTATTAGCTGGTCAACAATATTTCAAAAAGTGCTAGCGCTCAATATAATTAACAGCAGATATTGGCTAATTCTCTTGAGAAATTGTTCTCTTTTGTAACATGCTGTGCAGCTCTAAGATTCTGTCTCTGCATGTATCAATCCATGTTTGAGAAATCAACAGTATGGGACAGCACAGGTGGAAATGTGTGTGAACTGCTGTTAAGATGCTTTTAAATGCCTGCATCAGATGATACCGCTGGAAATGAATACTACAGAGCAACTCAAATCATCTTTAAGGTTATGCGCGTTTATGTTTCAGGTTAATAAACAAACGTGACATGTCAGATTAAGAAGCAGTACTGCTCATTGACCTGCACCATTACCTCCAAAGCCCTAATACAGCAAGAGATAAAAAGGACAGTGGGCTCTGGAGAAATGGCACAGTAAAATATCTACTAGTTGAAAAATCTCTGACATCATACAATGCCATAATGCTTAGCCCTCAGGCTAGGTGCTGAACACATACTGTAAGGGCACATGAGGGCACCCATGTGCGCATGCACACACCTGTCAGCGAAGCTGCATTTCTTACATCCGTTTCATGTTGCCTGGCATTATCGCCACAGGCCTTCTGACTAGCTCCCCTGACACAGACTGAGCTCAAACTAAACTCTGATTCCCAAATTCATTTCTGTTGGCGCATTGTGAATGAACAGCAGGGGCCCTTTTAAGAAAGCTATGCTGAGGATGTGCAAGGACATTCAAACACAAGCAGTCACAGTCCCTTCCATGTACAGGTATGACACGTGAAATATAGTTGGCACGGATCTTTTTCCTTTACTGAGAAAGACGATAGCTGAGTTACAAGACATGCTGAAACCTGAATCATTCTCAAGAAGTAGCCCAACTGTCAAATCATCCAATAGTTGCAAAATACATAAAACACATTGCTTATACATCTTTGAGGTATGTTTTATTGCCAATTCCAAGCGCACCTATAACAATTAAAGTTTATGACTGGCTTGAAGAGACGCTGCACCCACTAGATAATATTAATCCACACATGTTTATTCATGAATTTTTTTTATGAATCAGCTTGAGAGCCACTACATCAGGATGAACATCTACACAGCAGCTGAACCCTACCAAAGACATATCAATACCGAATCCAATAAAACCAAAAGCTTCATATGGATACGGCAGAGAAGCTGACTAAATGAATTACTCCATAGTTTCATATCCTCTTTTTCTGGCTATGTTGTTTATTTCTTAACAATAAAAAGAGACACAGTTGTCATCAGTGACACAGCTTGGCGTATAGTATGTCCCAATGATCCCTGAGACTACAGTTAGTTTTATAGATCATTGTTTCCTGAAATGGTGACCAACGGCCATGTGGTCACTGACCAAAAGGATCTCTATCAGTATGAAGAAAAATAAGGTTGATCTCACTAAAATTAAGTAAATGACTGCAAAAACAGAAAGCAGATTAGGCTACCTATGTTCGGCCTGTCACGTGACTACTTCCTAGAGAGTAGAAAGTATAAAATGACATTAACTTGTCTGTTATTTCATGAAGCCTACACGTCCAAGTTCAGAGGCTATAGGGTCTGTGACGTAGCTGGCTAAAAAAGCTAAAAGTGCCTGTGTCACTGCTTGTGTCAAAATGGGGGAAATTTAACACATAGCCTACACACATACTCACCAAAACGCAGCAACAATAACAATATAAGCACTTATCGGATTCACCTGAGGTATGAAGACTTCGAAACTCCACGTTCTGCTCTCGTAAGGGGGGGGGGACTGAACAACCACAGTTTAGAAATTGTTGTTTTCTCGGTATGCGGCTGAAGTCAACAACTCTCCAAACAAATGTTAATCCCTTAACACATCCACAAGGTCTCCTGGCTTATTCGGCATTCAGCTTACTTATCTGCCTACCCGGGAAACACTTGACAGGCCTATTCATGAAATTGCAACTTAAAAACTGCGGTCGCTACCGCCCGTCACAGTCCGATATAAGCTAATGGACGTCGCTTTACGGCAATACAATAAAACAATTCTACCAGATTAAATGAATATATGGTACATATTGTTTTGATGTGACGAATAAAAATGAGGACTCTCAGAACTTCTTAGTAGGTTATGTTCCCCGAGGCCGGGAAATGATTATTTGTGGATAGCAGCCTAAGCAATGTGAAACCAATTAACAGACTGATTAACGGAGTTCGGGTTCTGTAATCTATCATATAATAAGCTCAAGTGGGGACTTACCTTCAGTCACTCTCTGGTGTCAGGTCGTTGAAAAATGTACCGGCAAACAAACAGCTGGAAGTTAAAATTGCTGGTCACGACAGGGTAGTTTCAAATGCAAAATGTTTGTGAGGCAGATCACCCGTACAGCCCGGCCTCTCTGTTCGCGGTACTCTCGCAGGTGGACTGGAGGAGCGCTGGCTTGCTTCCTGTTTATTTCAGAAGGTGAACCACCACCGCTGCTTTTTCCTCCGCCAGCTCTCCCTCCGCTCCCTCCGCCACCACTGTCAAGTCAGCGAGAGGAACAGAAAAACAGGACCTCCGCTTAATATGTTCAAAATAAAAACCCTTCCTGGTAATAGCTAGAAGCCCACGTGAGATTCAAGCTGCAACAGTTGGATCAAACTGAAAGTCCACCCTGAATTGGAATTCGTATTGTTTTATTCCTAGGCCATAAACACAAAAATATTTGATAATATAATCAGATTGGATTGGATGGAGTTGGTTCACTGACATTGAAATGGTGTTACTCTGCATGTAGATTTGTTTAAAATAAAATAAAAATACACCAAGAGAAGAAGACACAAGAAAGTCACAGTGGGTTGTAGTGGGCTAATATTTCAGCTAGACACTGCACTGTAGTAGGCTACAAATCCACTCCACTCCTGAGTACAATTAAAATGGTCATCTAGAGAGTACACTGAAACATTGTGAACACTCGTCAACATCTATTAGGACTTTACATGTCTGCTTTTTGTATGACTTTATTTCTAGTTCCCAGTTATAATGTGTTGCATTCCACCTCTCACAGGGTATACCACTGTACATTTTACCATACAAATCCAAAATCTTGCCATAAAGATTTGTTTTACTGACTTCACTATGCATCTTCTGCATTAGAGGCATCCACTGCAACCCTGAGAGCTGTTGTCCCCTTGTGAGATCTATGAGCGCCATGATCCAGGTATAAGCAGCACCCTGACCAACTACCAACCAGATGAGTTTCAACTGAGTATAGGAAGTCACAGTTGTGACTCACAAGTCCCCATAAGTTCACCATGGGTTTGAGAGGGTCCTATAGCAGCTCCAGGGTTTGTTTCCAAATTACAACATCACTAAAGCAGCTTGTCAGTCCATGCTACTGTTCACTTTGTTCAAATCAAAAGTCAAAACAGAAGTGTAGCCTACAATATTAAAGATCAGAATTAGAACTATCTAGGGCCTATGATGTGGGACGGTCTATCTTTCTTATTTTGTCCAGTGTTTTCCCTCATAAGTTATTATCACCATAACATCAGGCTATATATATATATTCATGGAAATTCCTCATACAATAACACTGTCTGCATTTATTACCGTTTGTAAACAACACATTTGACTGAAAAGATGCCTGCTGTTTGACAGTGACCCGACGAAGCTTTTATTGTGAAGGTCTCATCTTCTTTCTTCTGGTTTTAAGCTGTTTGGTGCAGTTCTCCAGTTGAGGCATGGAGGGCCTCGGCTGTCTTCCAACATCCACATACCACCGGCACAAAACTTCTGAGTAGTGATTTCACCCGGAAACACAATATTATTGAACCTCCTCCTTATGAAAGCCCGGAGGGAATGTGGTCTGTTACACAAGCAAAAACAAGCACAACATTCAAATTGCAACCGCCTCATATGAGTCGATAAGATAGCCTACCCATCTTTTCACGTAGCCTAATTTATCTTTTATTTAACCCTTAACCACCAAGTAAAGTCACGACACATCTTTATTGGGCAATCTTTTTATGAAATATGCAGGCTGCTGCAGCCCTGTAAAAGTGTAGGCTACAGTTTGCCAGTAAATGCTGAACTTTGCTGCCCTCTGGTGATCAAAGGGGTTGTTACTCATTTCAAAATATAATGCGCCCATGCTTTATGAAATAGGGCTGATGTGTAGGAATGATACTTTTGATTGTCATGGGAAATGTCGGGGATTTGCTCAGTACAACATTTTGCACACACTGGTTCATCAGTCAAAAACTATATTAAAGTCTAGTGTCCCATATATACAAAATTGCCGGGGATAACGGCTCCTCACAGGAACACCCAGCTCACACTCACACTATACACAGCTACACGTTGCAGTACAACCATAGTTGGCCACTGAGCAGCTCCACTGGAGCAGATGACTAACAGGGACACTTCTGCCTTTACACGAAATAAGAATAAGTATTGTACTCACAGAATAACAAGTTTTAACTATATAATCTGTTATGTGTTAAAACTGAGATTATTCAGCATTAAGGTACATAAGGATAACAATATGATACTTGGTTTCTGCATACATGTAACTACACTTATTAATACCACCGTGAATGTTTATCCTCCCAATTGTTCCTAAAATATGGGTTTTATTGTTAGCTTTTCAACTATTGAGCTTAAATACATGGCATAACATGGTATTCCATATTGTCAGGTGTGGCATTTTACTCCTTTGTTGCATGATGTCCACATACGTAGACAGTTAAATAATATAAAAATAAAACAGAATTTGTAAAAAAAAAAAAAGGACAATGGATTTGTATTTTAGCTCAATTTTGAGTAATAAAAAGACGAAAATATAGATAATGTTTTTAATAATTCATGCATTAGAGCGTTAAGCTTGGTTTGGTCAGCAATCATACTACTACCACATGGAGTGAAGCTGAATGTCCCGGACATTTATTCTATTACATTACTATTAGCTGATCAGTTGAATTGTTTAGTCACTTCTTTGAGCTATTTATGTTTTAAACATTTAACTATTACTATTGGCTGATCATTTTACTTTTTAGTCATTTCTTTGAGCTATCTGCTGCATTTCAAACATTTATCCATTACTTTAAACTAATTATTTGAACTGTTTGGTCATTACCTTTAGATATTTAAAGTAATTTAAACATTTATCCATTACTTTTAGCTACCTGTTTAGACTTCTGTGCTTTCTTATAGTTTTCACATATTCACATTATTGCCACAGGCATAGTGTCGAGGTGTTACAGCTGCCTTACATAGTTCATCTTAAATAATTTTATTTAGGGGTTGTACCAGAATTGGCTTACATGGTTTCATTTTCACACGGTGTTTTTGTCATACTGCACATTGCTGCAGCATGATGTGGTTTAGCTACAGAGTGATGACTTCTACAAAATCTTTTTTGGGAGTTGCACATGCACAGTCCGTAGTTAAAGACTACTAGCCCACCAGAGGCAAAGTAGCTCAGGTCCTGACAAGCTGTTAAACAGGGCTTTGTTTCAGCTGTATATGTTCCTGAACCAGCTCAGAAACCTGGACTGGAGCAAGAGTTTCAGAGTGGTGAGTTATTTATACGTAATGGTTTAACTGTGCACTGTCTCTACATCATGGTAACAACTTTGTGTCCATTGACAGTCTAACATTTGATAAGAAGAGTGGGGGTGAGGGGAGGCAGCAGATGGACGTCTGCACTGTGCTGCAGCTCAGTGTGTTTTTCCACCAGTGTTTTTGAGGACGTGCTTGACTACCTGTTAAGCTTAAAAGACATGTTACAAAGTGACACAACTTGTTAATGGAGGTAAAGGCTGAACTACAGCTCCTTTGTAGTTCAGCCTTTACCTCCATTAGCTGTTTTCAGACAGTTCAGAGCAGTGTTTTCTGTGGGAGATGGGAATTCCCTTTGGGGTGGAATTTGGGCTTTTTCACTTTGCAAAATGTTTACATGCACAGATAGATAACACAATAAAGAAAAAGGAAAAAGCCAAAAAACATAATTTGACCTCTTTAAAGCTAGGGTATCGGCAAATTCTAGAAATCAAGAAACAGCTAGATTTTAAAGGTATCCAACCAAAAAAATCCCAACCCCTTCTGTCAGGCCTCCCTCCAAAGCCAACTGTGGGATGACTGTTGGGCATCTGTATCTATTTCTGGCAGATTTATCTTGACATACATATAACTCTTTTAGTTTTTTTTAGACGTGCTCAATAAATTCCAGCATAACATCTATGCATTAGAGCTGGTCAAGTAACAATGTTTGTAGTCTGAATCTGTTGTTGAAGATTGTTTAGACTTTTTTGATGGTGTCTCTGGTTTTTAAGATAATTACTGCTGATTCAAACACCAGGGAGAGGTGAGTCAAGTTACAAAATGATCTTTCTCATGTCACAAGGGGGCAGCAAAGATCCACACAGCACAGGTTTTACTAACTGAGTCAGTTTCATGGGAGAACCAATGAGCATTCTTTCAGAGTAAGCACATTTGAGTGACTTCTGTAAAACATTAAGGTCCCAAGATGCTTTCAATGAAAGTTGAATGATGGTATTCAGTGTCAGCTGGCCTTAAGAAGTTCACAGATCACAACAATGATCAGAATCATACTATGAACTAATTTTGTCAGAGAGACGTACATTTAAAAAATGTTTTCAGGATACAAGTATGAACGGTGCAGCTCTTCAGTGATACAGAAATTAGTCTATATTGTATGTCATATGTGTGACCTACAGTGGGCAGGGGTGAAAGGCTCTCCCTCAGAGTTCCCATCGTGACATTCTCCTGAAATTTGCTAAAGCTGGGCTCAAAGGGAGCAGCCTATGCAGTATAGTCCTGGGTCCAGCATGCTCCCATTACTGCTCCTCTTATTTGATTAAATGTACCCTAACTCAGTCCAAACCCACACTGTGCATAATATCATCACAGATTATAAGTGTGTAATAAAAAGCACATTGAACTTGAAAGGGCACCTTATGTGAATGCGTATAATTATGGATATCAAAATATCATCATTTGTTTAATTCTGAGGCCTTGCCAAGAGGTATGTAATTGCTTGAAAGATATATGGCTGACACTGCAGGGTTTGAGATCTGACCTGGGACTGGGTTTTTCATGTAGGCTACATAGAGGCAGGGCAAGGGTCAGGCCTAAGGCCAACTTCCTGTTTTGCGTGTGTATGTTATAGCCAAGAGAGAGACTTGTTTCACAAACCTTTTAATTTATATGAAAATTACAAAACAATATGACATTAGAATTATTGAGAGCCACTGCAATGACAGCCAATGCCCGACTCAGTCATCACTTAATTTAAGTTTGTGTATTACCTCCCATGCAACTTGTATCCTAATAGGGCTGCACTACACTGCTGAAATTTAAGGAAGTCCTGGAATTATAAATAAGAGGGCATTTTAGAAATGTTTTGGTTGTGAAATAAGCTCAGAATTTAGGGATCATATCCGAATGAGGTTATATTTCTGTCACTGATAGTGGGCTCATGTGTAAATGGCTTGCAGTGATTGTATATCTCACGCCATCCCCAGAGGTCAGCCAAAGCCTGACCCAGAAGTTGTACTTGTTTATTATATATCCTACAGTATCAGAAGAACAGGTGTTGGCCCTTAATGATCCCTGTGGGAATTTGGTTTCATCTTTGATTAATCGGAATGTTAACAGGAGAAGAGTTATCCTAATAGCCTCTTGTTGCCAACCCAGCGGAAGTTTTTAGGGGGCGAGAAAGGAAAGGGGTTAAAAATAGACCCCATCAGTGCACGATGGGAAAAGAACTGCCATTTAAATCCCGACAAAGCAATTTGCAGCTCATAATCAAGAGAACGGAAACATTTTATCGCATTTCCCTTTACAGTATAAGCTGGCCAGTTCCGCTACAGCCACAGCAGAAATTAACATCACCCAAATGCTGGTAAATGCTGGCTAGTGCGTTACGTTATGTTATGTGCCAACAGTTATCGCTTGGAGCTGGTATTACATGACGTTTCTGGATGGAGTTCTTTTTCATCATCATAAATGGGATAGCAGTTATGCCATACAATAAATAATATAGGCTAATTGCATTTCAGAAAATCATTTTAGCATCCACCATCTCTCCCCTAAAGGTCAGAGTCAGAGCTCCCTCCATTTTGACCAGACTGCGTATGTGACATTTGAGTGGCCTGGAGGATAAACAGAGGTCAGAGCGTGATGATTTTTCTCTGTGAATAGATGGCAGTCAATCTTTTCCTTGAATAGATGACGTGGTGTGTATTTATAGACACGGTATTTCTAGACATTTGATGAACCTCTGTTGACCAGAGTTCAGTCCAGTTAACAAATGCACGGTTCCTATTTATAAACGGTGGCGGTATAATCAACACACTCTATTGTAAGTATTTGGACTTATTAAAGAAGTATTACATGTAATCTATTGTTTCGCGGGGTTGTCATTAAGATAGAAATCAGCAGTCACTGAAAACATCACGTAGATCACCGTGACAAGTTGGAGATCCACCAGAGGACGCGTTCTGAAAATAAACAGCTCTATATTGAGTAATGTCATAGAAATAACAGATAAACGGCGGACAGAATAAAACTTCTGCTCCAACAAGAGAGAAAGAAAAAAAACTCATGCTGATTGGAACAATTGCCGGATTTTCTGCGAATCAAATCTTTGCATATTTTCCTGTTTGGAGCAGATGTATACCAAACAGTGGTGACCCCCACTCTCCTTTTCAATGGGGTTGGGGTGATGTGCGCCGCTTCTAAGTGGAAACTGTTGCTCTTCAATCTCAAACATTAGTGAGAATGCCAGGAATTCAATTGTGTGCAGGCATTGGGAAACCTGCAACCTGCGTGTGACTTGACCGGCCGGGTCGCATCGCCGGTGCCCTGCAGAGCGTGCAGGCTGTCATACCCAGAACGAGTTCAGGTACGCTCCTGCTCATGTGTGTCTGAGGGTGTGTGTGTTTGTGACGAAGAAGAAGCGAGGGTCAAATGTGTTTCTTCTACAATGAGTTGACCTCATTCGTCTTGTTGATTATAATCTGTCATCTCTGAGAGCACAACAAAGGATGCAATCACGGTTATTCAGTGCGCGCTCAGCGGAAAAGACGCATGAAAGCAAAACCGCACATTGCGCTAAACCTTTTCACCTCTTACAGAAATAATTGAGAATTTACAGAAACATCAATTCTCCACATATACAGCTATAGAAACAAGTGTGATAGGAAGCTGCAGTTATTGTTGTTTTTGTTGCGCGGCCACACGCGCTATCAGCCATTAGATTCATGTATGGAAAAATAGTCAATAATGTCCATATATGGTTACGTTTTTGTTTAAGGTATAACTCACAACAATGATAAACTAAACGTTCGCCAGCTAAGTCTACAATGAAGTTTATTTAATGTAATAGTGAAACAGCCTTGTAGAAATGAAATGAATTATTTTATATGTAAAAGCTTATTTATTTCACGTTGTCTGTAGCACATATTCTAAGCAACCAAGGCGCACTATATGTCCCAAAACGAAACAACATGCACATCCTGGCTTTATAAAATGTGAAAGAGGACTATATTTTAAAGCCGGCCTGTGTTGGAGCCATGAACCTCGGCTGGCCTTATCTCTCTCAGCCCCTGAGACATCCTGTATGCAGGCCCATTGTTCCCGGCCGCCCGGCTGAACTGTCAACCTTTCTGCGCAAATGCACACCTGCCGCGCCCGAGTCCACCAGATACAGATATATTCGGTTTTTGAGGCAGTTAGAGAGAAAGAGATGGGGTTTAAACTTTGACCTCCCAAAAAGTGTATTTATGAGTTGCATGCATGTGTTGCAGAGGCTGGACACTGTATGGGTAACATATAGCTAACAAACAGTCCATTTTAGTCGACTAACAAGGCTGTAAGCAAGATAAAAACAAATAAACAGCAAAATCTATCATCAAGAACTAGGGCTATGTATTAGCTATACATTCGCCCAAATACTACTGTGATATCTGGTAGGCCTATGCTGATAATAATAAAAAAAAAAATAAAATAAAAAAAAAAATAAATAAAAAATATATATATATTCCCGATACAGTATCTATAAACTCAACATGTGTTTTTTTTGTCAAAACGCCCCCAGTCCATTAGAATGACGTATTGTGTGTTAACTGATGTATTACAACGCCTAAATCAAGGAGAACTATCATTGAATCCACCTCTGTCTGTATAGTTTATGTAAAGGTTAGTTACACTCGCCGAAACATCATTTCTTATAAAACACTTGTATTTATTATTTTTGGGAGAATGTTTAGGATACACTTGCCTTTCAAACGCGCCCTTATCTCCTTATTGTTTACAAAACATTAATGTGAGGAAGCAGAGAATGTACACAGCTACATTTCAGGCTAGCTTCGACGCTCCCTCTGCACAGGAGGATGGACCGGTGTCAGTGTTACTCTGACTGGGACCACGATGGTTGATTAGTCCCGTCGCTGATGGCATTTTCACTTCGTTTCACACAGGCGTATTAGGCAAATGACGGAAAGAGCTTGTTTTGTGCTCACTGATCCCGGCGGCTGGCTGAGAAAAAGACGCTTTTGGATAATTAATATAATTAATTATGCAGAATGTGTCTAAGGGATGGACGGAAAATGTTCTCTCTATGAGTTCCTGCAATTCTTAACTTTTAAAATAAATGCCCTTTGAAAACCAGTCTGCAAAGGATCATTCTGGTAAAGATATACAGAGATATACAGTGCTTTACATTTTTACACGTTAGCAACAACAAATAACCCTCAGACAGGGTTCATGTTATTTAATAGAAAATGGATATAAGGAGTATTTTATCTTTGCTAAAACTAAATTTTTGGACTTCGAGGCTTTCTGACCTTTTTGTTTTAAACTATACTTTAAAAAATAGGCTGTATACATAAAAGCAGGTCAACACAACTTTAGGCTGGTTACACACAAAACATGTAGCCAACATAAAAATATATACATGTTAAAAGTGAATCTGTGTTAATGTACAGTTGTATTCGTTTTTGGTCTATTTTTCCTTATGATAAATTCCTATTATAATAACTTCTATTGTTTTCTTTTGCGCTCGTCGCATTTATGTATATTTATGTTTATTTGAATTTAAAATAAGGCGTTTAAAAGATAATAAACTTTAAGAAAAACTTTAAATCTGCAGGTTGACATATGGGAAAGTATCACAAATCGAGAAACCTTTCAAATGGTGTTTCATGTCCAAACAACCCTTCCCTAATTCCAATACCATGGCACAATAATGCTGCTGTTATCATAGGCCCACAATCATGTAGGCCTACTTGGGATAATAGCAGCAGCTATTTGTTAAGAGATCAATCTTTAAATGTGTTGTCGTTTTAATTCGTTGTTGGGTCACTGATGTACGCATGGGCGTGTATGTGTTTTTTCTTGGATGGTGAGCCTGTGTTTGACAGTCGCTGTGGAGCACAGAGGGTGGATCAAGGTGAATGTGTGAATACACCTCGAGGCGCTCTAAAATCATGCTGGGAGATCCTGGACTATGCAGGGCTTCAGCCTGAACCCCGGCGCCAGATACATCTGATCTGTGAAGGATGATCCCTCAATCTAATTTACAATGAGCTGTTATATTCTGTAATTGGTCAGTTATTAAAATCATACATGTGAGGCGCTGTGAAAACAGTAGAAGCTTAAGTGATACACCCCTCAAATGTAAAAGTAAAATCCAGATGGCAATAATATATCGATGTGATAGTATGAGAGTGATTATAGGAGGGACGGGGTTGGGGTCGGTGTATTAAGGCGTTTCACTCGTCAACATGTCTCTTTTATCAAGAGGCTATCTGGCCCTCAGGGCGACGGGACGATCCTCTGGGACTCGCGGCAACGTGTCTACGTAATTCAACAGGCTCACAAAACACAATTTAGGAGGAGGAGCTGTCTGTCTGAAGTTTATACTTTTATCCTCCAGAGAAGACTCTCTGGCAGCCTACATCAATAGATTGCAGCAAAGTGACTGTTTGATAGGACAGCATGGGACTGCGTGTGTGTGAAGTCACATTTTGCTGCTTATCATGGTCACCTGTTATAAGACTTTGCATTACCGATTTTATTACACTTCCTGTCTGTTGACCTTATTTCCTAAATGGTTCTGAACCTTTTAGGCGACAAGTTCACTGCATTGACATTATTGTATTTCTTGTTGGCAGCATTCATGGGTAACATCTAGAGGCTACATTTAAAAGAAGGAAAAACACAACTAATGACACTGGCAAATGAATCATGATCTCCCACTTTTATTATTACTCTTATTATTACTCTTATTATTATTATTATCATAATTATTATTTTGTTAACGTTATTCTTTTTTATTGTTATCTGTACGTTTGTTTTTGTTGTTGTTTATGCTGTTAATTGCTGTTGCGGACTATCCAAGTACATTTAGAAATAAGGGACATAAACTAAATCTCTTATGTCCCTATCACATATGCAACGCAAAAGACATTTCATATTATGGGTAGAGAACTTTCAATTTAATCAGATCTGTTTGTTTTTGCTAATTTTGCCGTGCTTGAATTGAGCTGTTAAAATATATACCTGAGGACGGCAATAGCCTCCATGCATCGCCATTGTTTGGATAATTTTTGAGTAACATACAATACAAATTGTATATATATATATATATATATATATATGGAACACGAAATGCTTAGGGAATGATGCCTACTGCATGTTTTTCTGTAGAGCAGTTAAGCAGTAACAGCCTGAAAACATTTACACACGACATTTTAAATGACCTGTGGGGCACAGATGACCAATTACACTGTAAATGCATATTATTATTATTATTATTATTATTATTATTATTATTATTATTATTATTATTATTATTATTATTATTATTTAGTTATTACTACTGGTGAAATGTTTTTTTATTTTATCTAGCCATACTAGAGGGGTAAATTGGCCCTTAATAGATGACCATATATTACGATAAATAACGAGCAACTGATGAAATATGTATATATTAATTTTCCAGAAGACATTCTTTTTGAATATTAGAAGTTTTACCCCGTGGAATAAGTGCAGAGCCAAAACTCAGGACCCTTCAAAATGATTTACCCAAAAGTAATATATCCCTGGCATTTCTAAACAAACTGTAAAAATAACTGTATATTAACAATCTAGCACTTTTATGCTGCGTTACTTTCAAAGCGTCGTGTATTGTTGATAGTTATAGCTGTTTGTCTAGTGCCAACAGTGGTTATCACAGGCTAAAGCATGAAACAGATTACTTCATGACCACTGCATTACTTTAAGAAATACAAGTTTATTAAGAAATTCACAAACCTAGAAAAGAGGGAAAAGTGCTAATTAAAATGAAACATGGCCCCAACATGAGTGAGACAATATAGCTAATCACGTTTATAAAAAAAATAATAATCAGAAAGATTAACAAAACCTGGCAGTGGCTGGCGTCATATTGAAAATTGTATCATACATACATATGGGATCAAGAAATATGAAAAACCCTGAATTGCATTTTTGGCAGTGTGATTGATCTCTACACACGCTTTCACCTTTTTAACCCAACACAGTTCACAACCATGACACGAGGTGAAGCTTCACCATGGAGGCCTGACTCTGCGCAAGTTACTAAGAAGGCCAAATTTCTGATTCAATTACATATTAAGGCACTGGCTTAATTAGGGCATCATATGTTCACTTTTCATTAGGTAATAGTTAGGATAAGCCGTGCGTAAAGAAATCATTACGCATACCAATAACACACAGCTGCAGCAATGTCAGCAATGTCTATCACCGTGAAATGAAAAGCTTTTCATAGGCACAATTATGACTACAATACCAAGTTAGGGCCATCAGTCCAAGTGTAATACAGGCGCACGAAATGGCTCCCAGAGGTTGTGCTACCTGTTGTGTCCGGATGTCTTCTTTATCTCCCGATTCCATTTTGTAAAACTTTCTCGACATCAGCTAGCGCGTAACTCCCCATTGGCACTTATGGATGTCAGCTGGACCCAAACAGCTCGTCAGAATAGTCTCTTCAAAATACTCTTGGTTCCGTTTGAAATCACAGGAATTAACTCTCAGTCTTAGAGTCCTCATTTTACACAGACCATTTAGTAAACTTTAAATATCAATCCTCGTGTGTAACGCCGAGTGTTTGGTCTCGTGTTCCCAGTAAGAGCAGTGCATCATTGAGAGCTCCGCGGGCTGGCGGGAGCAAGCGAACTGAAGGCCCGCTCCGTTACTGGAGGAGACCGGAGGTGGTGCCGCGGTGGCAGGGCTCAACTGCTGGGCATGATGGGGATGCGCGGGATGGTGATGGTGACTCATGCCGTTGTAAGAGTTCACCATGCTGGGCAGCGCCATGCTCTGCACCCGGGAGTAGGGGTTATAAGATGTGGGGGCTGACAGCCCCTTCACGTTCACCGGACTCACGTTGCCGCTGGCCATCTGACAGGACGTGTAGGACATCGGAGTGGGCGGCTGACCTAGGGACCAAGAGTTGTTCATGAAGCTAGACTGCAGGTACTTGGGTGGTGACAGGTAGCCATAGCCGTCTCCTCCGAACAAGGACTTGCCCGGCTGGAAGTGCGTCGGTGGAGGTCTGAACGGCCGCTTCATCCGGCGGCGTCTCCTGTAGTTCCCCTTCTCAAACATGTCCTCACAGGCTGGGTCGAGTGTCCAGTAATTCCCCTTTCTCTCCCCGCCACCCTCCCGCGGAACTTTAATAAAGCATTCGTTGAGACTCAGATTGTGTCTGATGCTGTTCTGCCAACCTTTTTTATTTTTCTCATAGAAGGGAAATTTGCTGATTATATACTGGTAAATACCGGACAGAGTGAGGCGCTTCTCTGAGCTTTCCCGAATGGCCATGGCAATGAGAGCGACGTAGGAGTACGGTGGTTTCTGGGACGGATCCGGCTTCTCCGGGACTTTGTCCTGGGCCGGCTCCTCTTTGGGTCGCTCTTTCTCCTTGGTCGTGTTGGTGTCATGGATCATTAAGGCCATTGCGTCATCCTCCGGGTTTTGGTAAGTGGCCATCATTGCGCACACCAAAACAAAACAAGTCAAGTCCAAATGTCGAAAAGCAAACCTTTCAACGGCGCTTGCAACCTCGATCAGCAAAAGTTAGTGTTGCAGAACCTTAGGATGCACCGCGAAATGAAAGCTCCCAAACTGCGCGCAGCGAAATCTTTATTTTGCGGCTCAATGGGTGTCCTGCACCAGACCTTCCTCTCTCTCTTCAACGGGGATTTTTCTAAACTGGTTTCTGATGAAGGCGCAACCCAAGTTGTGGTTTGTGAGTCTGTAAGCCCAGCCCTTTCCTCCTTTTCTTCAGGTCCACTGACAGGCTGCTTTTCTCCAATGCTCTCCACGGGGCGACGTAGTGCCTTGTGATTTGTGCGTATTTGAGTTCCGCCTCCGGTGTTTACGGTGAATGAAAAAGTAATCATCTCTTCTTAACATGTTGAAATTCTTTTTTATCACACTAGGTTCAAAATAGCAAACTATGCACAGTAAAAATATATTTGCACTCCTACAGGATGAGATTCATTGAGAAACGCTGAAAAACTATGGGCATTAAAGTTTAACTTTCAGGAAGTTGTTAAAGCACATAGGCTCCTATTTTTTCTAAATTCTATTGTATAAAAGACTATTAAATATTTTTCTTTTGCTTTTAGGGGTAGAAAGAAACAAAGAAATAAATCACTGATTAAATTAACTTATATTTTCGTCCACAATGCAGGCCAAAATCAAATAGGAACAAAGTTTTTAAAAGTGAAACTTAAATGCAAAATACAGTAAGTTAATTTTGTCTCCTGAACAAACAGAAGCCATGCACATTTGCAAGCGGCTTCATGTCCACAGCTCTAAGAAAACCTGGATAGATAGTGCTGCATAATTAGCTCGCAGCGAGAGGGAAGCGCACGGAGGGAGAGGTATACATTTCTCTGGCCACCCATGAGGGTCCCCTCGGCTTTCCTTGGGAGTGTATTTCCGTGCTCTGGGAGTCTGTGCAGGTGGAACAGCATTGGCATGTGTGTCATCACCCTGCACCCAGTGTGCAGGCTGGCCGCAGCAGCTGAACCGCGGTGAGAGCCAACCATCTCTCAACGTGCAATTACCACAGAGTCACAGTTTCAAGCGTTACAGCGCGGTGTTATTTCTTGTTCCAATGTCCCTTTCTCATGTTTAAGACGCAGAGCATTTCCCGATAATCTCAACACCACTATTATGCCTCTGCTTTGTAAGTATTTGGCTTAGTTAAAACATTACATCATTCAGTGCGTTAATTAAAACAACTATCAAATAACACAAGAAGAGACCAACCCAGTCGTCAATTTGCAGATCAATGAAATTCATGTTGAACCAAAAATATATGATAGTATTTATAAATGGATCGTCTGTTTCATTAATACATATTTTTGACACCAGTGTAAAAATGAGTTGGTTTTATGTTGACATTTTTTCTCTTCTTTTTATTGATTTTGGTTTAAGAAAAAATGCATTTAATTCATTTAGTTACATGAAACACACAAATCAACAGAAACATGGAGGGGTGGTTGGTAAGTTTGTCAAAATAAAGAAACCACAATACAGACCCCCTTTCTCTGTGTTTAGGTTGAGGCCTACCTCTGATTTCGGGAGTTGTTTAGTCTTTTTTTATTGTTCCACAGAAGGCCTGTGGTCTTCTCATCTTCCCTGGTTCTGCGCTAAAAAAAAAAAATAGAAGTAGGAATCACCCAACAAACTTTGGAGGAAAGACCATGAACCTTAACACTGGCAGTAAATTTGCCATATCGGTCGGTGTAAAAAGAAATAATAGCCTATAAAAATAGGGATGCAAAAAAAATGTTTCTTTACAGTCTTTTGGGCTAAAATGCTAAATGTTAAGGTTAATGCCAAGGTAATTCCAATGTCTAGGTGAACACAATAATCTACCAGGTGTTTCATAGTGGCTACAAAATACTCCTGTTAGGCTACCTCTAGTGAAAAGTGTCACAGGCCTATGTCTAGACTAGCCTAATTGTCCTCACAAACTAAGTAGCCACCACTGGCTAAAAGCCTAAATATTTCTCTCTCTCTATCGCAAATGGACTTCGACTTGTGTTTTCGGGTTAAAGTCACTGGTCTTGCAATGTTTTAGCCCCCCCTTCCCTCTCCATCCTCCATTAGGCCTACCTGTCACCTCCCCGGGTCTGCGCTGCCGCAGTCACGCGCTATACGTCACAACAAAGCTTAAAACTAGCATGTCGACAATCCGTAAACAAAACAAGGACTCTGAAACTTGAACTGGTTGTAGGCTTCAGTGAGGCGCGGAGGAATGGTAATTTTATAGGCTAGTATCGCCTATTAAAGGCAATGCCTTTAATAGGCGATAAATAAACAAACAAACAAACAAACAAACCAAAAAGTAAATAGGCCTAACAATAAAAATGAGCTCGTGGCTACAATACATAGGCGACTGACAGTAGCCTAGCTATGTAAATTTGCTCAGTGTAATTGACTCATAGATGGACATTTGCTCGGCACCTAAAGTTTGTTTTTGACACATGGTTTCTGAGAATTCTGTCAATTTTTAAAATTTATTTTCACCGTGAATGAATCGGCACTGGCACGTTTGTAACTGAAAGTGTTGCTCTAAACCAACAGGCCTATGACCAGAAGGACATAGGCCTCGATTGTTTTTAAAATGCAGGCAAAAGCTACACATGAGCGAAAAACACACTACAAGAACATATTATTTTATTTATTAATTGGACTTGATTTAATTTGAACAGCTTTACCATGGTGTAGGTTATCCTGCCAAAAAGGAGATTTACTGGCCTGCATGAGATGAGTGGGACAGCGGCACGCACTCCAGTGACTGAGAAGACTCTCACAGACAGACAAGAGTCCGTGTTGTCTCCTTGTATAAATGTACATCCTCGAAAAGCATTCAACACCTCGAATAAACGCTCCAATAAAAAGATACAACGCGCCACCCCAGACACTCGTCCACAACTGCTGAAACATCAGAACTATTAATTTGTATCCACGCAACCTGCATGGGTATGTTCGTTTAGCCTATTACAGGCCTATATGAAAAATATATAAAGACTCTAGCCTAGCCCATGTGTTGCCAGAATAACAGACTAACCTCCTCATACCTCCCAAAAAGCAACTATCTGATGAGAAAATACTAGAATGACCTGCTTTGCTGTGATATTTGCATCACACACATATCTTTCATTCGACATGGATCCACTTGTGCTTTTTATACGCGCGGTGTGCGTGTGGTACAATAAACTGAAGAGCCATCATTGTAACGGGCCGTAATGTAATTTGAAAGAGTGGAATTCCTGTCCTCGCGCACTTCCTGCCCTCGCAGGTCTGGGACTAGGATGTTTATGATAGCGCGTGCGGGTGGAATGCGGCGGACGGATCCGCAGGGTCAGGTTGGGACCAGAGAACAACCACCCGGGCTGGAGAGGCTTTAGTCAGGCTCTGGCAACAAGGTAACCTGGTGAGAAAGTTACAATTTCAATTTTTAAATAAATTGTTTAATAAATTGCTTTTTAAATAATAATAATAATACATTCAGTGCCCTCTCATACAATATAACTGTAATCATACCAATATCCACCCACTCTGATATAATAAACATTATAATAATTACGAAAATGCATGTAACTTGCAACATAATAATATTAATAATAGTATTGTATTCTAGTAGGCCATTAGCATTAGTTGCAGTATTTTAACAAAATAATTTTATGCAAAAACTAGCTATTATTTTTATGTTATTATTATTATTATTATTATTATTATTAGACTGTGTTTCATTGTGTTTCCAGGTTCCTCACTTCTCTGTACTTTATTCTGGCAAATACATTTTTTGTGTGTATATACTAGCTTATTAGGGAACCTCTGCTGTTTAAAGATAATATCACAAGGATACAGAAATGTAATTCAGCTTTAATGTGCAACTTTTGTAAAAACACATCCTCTGCTAATATCTGAAAAAAAAATCAATTTTTAATAAAGATAGGTAAAAGACACCTAAGGTATTATGACTGAGTTAATGTGTGATACATTATGCTTTACTTTTTTTCATCTTGTGTCATTGGTGCATCTGTCCCGGACAGGCTGTGGGAAGAGACATCTCTCACTCGTTGTCCCAGTTTGATCTCTCCGGGTTGGTCTCTGGTTCATTTGCATCCAGCACGCCTGCATGATTAAACATCAACAAGGCCTTGCCTCTCCTCAGTGGAATCCTTCTGAGGTGCAGGAAAGAGATAGGAGTGAGGGGTGAAGAGAAGGAAGAAGGATGTACCCTCAGCCCTCATGCAGCATCTCCTACATGGCTCTTGTTCCTCTCAGAAAGAAGAGAGAGACAGAGCAAATAAACACTGACCACCAGATTCCACACATCTCCTTTACATCCCCACCCGGATGGATTAAGGTTCAGGGAGGGATGTGGATGGGGGGTACACACAGACATAAACACATAATGCATATGCACACACGGTCTGACCTTTGAGGTGATGTGTGCATAATGTGCATGTGCTCCCATGAGAAAAAATGTCTTATTAAAGGGGATGCTCAGCGGGTGGTGTGTGAAGGACACTTCCTACCTTTGTACAGTCCATCCCCTCTCCTTGAAACACTCAGATCATTGTGTGAAAGTACAACCCCCACACCTTTCCCTTTGCATCGTCCCCTTCATTAGCTCCAGTGCAGAGGGTGACATGTTTTTTTTGGTGGTCTGGTGTGTTTACGTTTCTTATCGGCTACAGGAAGCCTATGGGAAGCTCTATGGCCTTCCACAGTAACTCCTGTGACATGGGCATAGTCCATCAAAAAGCAAAGGTACCTTAGATTAGATTTTACAGTAATAGTTACAGTTTCTGAACTATTTTGACATACATAGACAACAGTTCTGTTTTTAAAGTTAGAATCTTTGAGAAATTTCTACACACAGCAAAAGCAAACCAAAACAACGGAACTAAACACTTAAACTTGCATAATATTATTTCACTTTGTCGACAGGTATTTATCACTTTTTTTGCATTCAGTGAAAAGTACAAATTTAGCCACCTGTGAGTGCATGTATATGTTAGTTAAATGGCTGTGTAGATGTAAAATGTAGAAATCAGTGACAGTATTTTTTCTTTCCGCGAGTGCAGTAACAGTAACAAGTACAACAGAAAAGAGTATGGGAAGCAATAGGCAGAAAGAAAGATTGCAAGGGATAAGTCAGAGTAAGGAGGGAGGTGAGGAGAGAGGACAGAGCAGAGGAGAGCCACATTGTGTTCTTGCTAACCTTTACAGAGAGGTGAAGTGCTGCAGCCTCCTGCCAACAAGTTTCTCTTTGAGGTTTTCTTGAACTGCTGCCAGAGTTTAAATGATTCACAGGGGCAGAGGTATGTGTGCACTGTATGTGTGTTCGAGCTGAAGTAGAGCTTTAGTGTTTTTTTTTTTTTTTTTGCCGTGTTTGTGCATACTGTATATTTATGTGAGAGGTGAAGAGGAAGAAAAGAGGAGGGAAAAGGCAAAAAGAAAGTGTACTGGTGATCATCAAAGCTCTGGGTGGATATAAAGAAAAGAACAAGCCAAACTAACACTAAGCCAAAATTTTCCTCCTCACAACATAAACTTCCACTAAACTCTCCGAACCTTTTCCACCCATGAAACAGCTTAACTAGTCCCAGCCACAGCCAAACTCACACTTCCAAATCCCCCAAGTAACTACAAACCCATTTCCACATCTTCATCCCGGCTGAGGATTACATTTCAGGCCAAATCAAAACAAGTCACTTCGTTAGAGGTAATTACACAGGTAGCCTACCTCGCTGGGCAAACAAACATGGCTGCCAGCTGACACCCTGAAGACAGATCAAAGTGTGTGCTGACAAAGAACGAGAGGAGAACATTCAAACAAACCACTCTCTCATTTTTTCTCACATGTGCACGACTACCTGAGAAAATGAATGCGTTTATGGGATCACGCGCCATCTTCTTCATCTTCACGCACATGCTTTATGTAGGCAGGGGTTTCTGCAGTTGAAAGATGGAGAGGAATACGAGGTGAATGGAGCGACCTTTACAGTGTGTGTTAATGGTGCAGAACAGTGGAGATATACTGCATATACTGTGCTAGGGGTAGTACTCTGCTTTGGTGGTCTGCGTGTCATCCTGGTGAGGAATGATATTGGATATGGCGGTTGTGTTACCTTTTAATATGGCTCTTTTCTATGACAAGTGTACTTATAATAGCCACTTTCGTGCCCAGTTCCACTTATTCCTTGTTCAGTGTTGGGCACCACAACCTATATTCTGACAGTTTCAAATGTTTTTGTCATGAATACTACAGCAAAGTCTAATTGTGTTTTTAAATGACAAATCTAGGTCCTGAGCACTGAGCACTACTCAGTGCACTTGTGTTGCCTGTTCTGTTTCTCTTTCTCTCTCACTCTGGAGCTTTGAACCACAGTGTTGTTAGCAACCAGGCACGGTTATTCTTCTTTCCTCTAACGTGCCAGCCTACCCGTGTACAATAGAGCAGAGTGTATGTGGGTTGCAGTGAATAAGGTAAGAGATGTTATCTAATCGCCACATGGAAAGACAGCAATGTGAAGCCAGGCTTCTCCACTGAACACCAGCTGTCCATTGTGGCCTTTCTACTTTTTTTCTCGCTCTCTCTCTCATCAGCGTTCTATATTGTTCTTGTGTTGCTCCTTTATCTCCCCATCTCTTGATTATTCATTAAGCACAGATATAGCTTGAGGTCCTTGCTATGCTACTTTGCTAATGACAATCTTACTGATTGGTGGAACAGAGGCTGCTGTAAGAGACTGCTCCCATGCATTACAGCTTAATATGCTGCTACAGTACATGTACACATGGGTCAAACCGGAAAGAGAAACGGGAACAAAAGTGGTACAGTATGGACTGAAATAAGTGCGGTATTACAGACATAATGACACAATGTAAATTATAAGATTGGGATATATTAACAAAGTATATGGTTTTGACTTGAAATCATTTTTTTCACTGTAATAAAAGACCACAAACACACTAAACAAATGGGCAATGGAGTAATGGAGAATTAGTCAGAGACTCTCCATTTTAAATGCTGAGAGAGGATGTTCGAGCCCGGTTTTGCTGGCTTCAAACAGATGCAGTGAATAGATTTTGAAGATGAGAGCTTGAAACCACAATCACCACTGGAACACACTGAGCTCGGCGAACACAGTGTCATTCTCTGTTGGATCCGCTTGCACACCGCACACCACACAAACCTCCCTAATTCCAGCTCTCCTGCCTCCGTCATGACCACAATAACAAACAGGAAAACCAGGCAATGGGACACACACGCAAGAAGAGACAGAATCACTCACATTTAAAAAACATGCACGCGCACACGCACACACACACACACACACACACACACACA
>JAPMOB010212876.1:0-22781 GCA_029875015.1 Lepomis gibbosus | reverse complement strand
AGCATCACAAATGAAGAATGCAACAGTTTGGTGATGTTGATGGGTCGCAGGCTTGAGGCAGTTATTGCAAGCAAGGGTTATTACTTTTGCTCACCTAAGAATGCTGTGGCCTAATACAAATGGTAATATGTCCTGAGTTGTTTAACCCATCTAGATGTGAATACCAGGAAATGAGAGCTGAAATTCTGAACTGAATTGTCTCATACTCATCTTTTGATCTTAAACCCAAATGTCTTCAGTGAACAACAAAAACAAAGGAATTTGCCTTACCGTTCCAATACTTTTGGGAAGAAAAAATATTTCTCAAAAGTCGCTATCGCAGTTAGCAGCTAGCTCTACATCCAGAAAAAGGGTACATTCTAACCCGAGCCGAGCCTCTCCTGCTCATGTGTGGGTTTACACAAAGAGATTCTGTTTATGTATAGAAAACAACCTCAGGGACGTTTCCTGAACACCAAATACTCCAACACATGGAATCTTCCCTTCATTTCTTCCCTCCGGCTCCGCAGCACCAGGAAGCCAAGCAAAGGAAACTCCTCTTTAAACCTGTCGCACTTTCAAGATTTCAAACTCTTAATTGAGTGTGCCTGTCTTTGCTGTCTGTATGATCCTTTTAGATGACTGATCTAAGTTGTAGCTGTCACTGTAACACTTTTTGTCATTGTATTTATACTTGGGCGTGTGGCAGGTTGAGCATACATTGCATTTGTAGCCTGCAGATATAAGTGTTTATCATATATAATTATCAAATTGCAGTCAGTTTTGGTTTCCTGCAGATGCAGTGTTTCCTTAACAAAAACAAGTATATGGGTGGTAATGAGATTGGGGTGATGCTTTGTGTCTTTTTTATATGCTGTGAATGAGAGAAACTTTGTTTTGACCTTTTTACATTCCGGCATCAGGCTTTATTATAACCAGTGTATTCAGAGCAAAGTCATTATTCAACCTGAAGAGTCTGACACTACCTTGCACCTTTACTGTGAGATGTGCATGCTTTTTTTCCTCCACCGTAGTTTCCTCAAAGGGATACCGTGACATTTTGAAATTTTGTTCATGTTTATTTTCTCTGTAGAGGAATTTATAAAAAGACTTTACTGTACCTCAAAAACATTTCTTCATCCATTGCTCAGACACCATAGGAAAAGAGTCTCTAGCGTGAATCAACATGAATGCTGATTAATGTTTTGTGTCTTTTATACTGTAGATAAAAGAGTTGCTGTCTACATGGCTTAGGGTCATGAAACAGCCTCTGTTCACAGACTCATGGATGAATTGGCCCCCATACATCCTGTCTTCACATGAACTCAGAGTCACAAAATAGGCACGTAGTGACACGTGTCAAATTTACAGGCCTCAAACTGACCTAATACGTCCACATTCCAGAAGATGGTCAGGACGTCCACAGTGCTGTGTGCTGAAGACAGAAGACGAATTACAGAGGGGCTGTCTTATGTATTGTACATTAACTGATGTGCCATGTTTAACTAACTATATAGGAGGCTTTATTTTGCCATGCTGACAAAAGTGTTAGGAACCTCAATTTTGCAAAAAAAGTGTTTACACTTGCTTGAGGTAGTTTTTGCCTTTTTTGAAAAATAGTTAATGCCTTAATGGGACATGACAACACCTGTTCTGAATACGTTCTGACGTAGTGAACATAAGTCACATGAAAGATCCACTCTCAGAGAAAATGACGAAGAAGCTTCCTGAAGACCTCGCTCCATTTTCCTCACATAGATTTGTTGGTTTTGTTCCTTCTTCTCTTTGAGGTACATTGATGGTTGGAAAATAACTGATTTTGTTTCTAGTTCATGACCTTTACTTCTTCTACTCGTTTTTTTAGCAGTGCATACCCTAGTTTGGGGAGACCAAGTTTTTAAACATAGAAGCATACCACGTGCCTACCTTTATTAATTGTTTAGAAAATAAATTGGAACAGCTACAACAAAAAACACAACTTGTTGCTGATCCTCTCTTCCTTTTGGCTTTGTGCCCCATCTTGACTTTTTGCCTGGAGATCAGCTGAATCTCAGAACCGCACTACACATGCTGAAGGCCAGCATCCAGCTAACTCTGTTATAATATAACCATCGAATTATAGTATTAGTATTTCACTCATGCTTTCCAGTTAACTTTCAGCTTCTGAACTCAACTTTAATGAAGTTTTATCCACTTAGTGGTTCCCTGTGTTTACATATTAAAACATCTTGCTAAGATATCCTTCACTGCTTGTTGGTATTCATCATTTTATAAATTCATTGTCATTTGCCTTTTTCCAGGTTTCATTAATGCATTTTTTGTTTATCACTGTATTCAATTTGTATTTATATTTATTTGTAATATTTTTGGTGCTACCTTAACTAGGTGGTATTAACCCACTGACTTCATGTGAAGTATTCATAGTAGAGAAACAAGTAAAAAAACAGTAACAACAAGCTGGTTCTTCCTACAGCTATTGGGTGTCAGTACAACATCATTTTGACTGCATGTGACAGACACAAGGTATCCTTTCTAAGTGTGGGTAAGAACTGAAAATGGGTTGCAGCATTGACAGGAGCAATCATTTATTTTTATGAGCCTTGGTCCCTGGGTGGACCAAAGTAGTTTCTCATTTGAATCTGGAAAAGTTTAAGAAGTCTTGCTCCAAATTTGTTTTCTCTTTAAAATGTTTTAACTCATTGTTCCCACCTGCCGATAACTTTGACACACACACACGCGCAAATAATCATTAATATTCACACTCGTGCTGTGTGTCAGCAGGGCAGCCACAGACTAGGTGTGAACACAGGCCTGGAGGGGGACTGGTGTAGCCTCATTCCAGTTGGTGGACCCTGCCAAACACTTACCACTGGACTCAAATGGAACCTGAGTGAGTACACTTTTTTCTGTTAGGATTTGAGTGATGCTCTGAAGCTAATAATTAGTCTGTGTTTGTAGGCCTGTGAAGAAAGATCCTTTTTTGTCACATAAAACAACATATACAAATTATGTCTAAAAGTTCAGGGGTCAACTAAACTTTTTGTCCAAACTATATGCAATTTAAACAGAATGTGTGTTTCTTTTAAAATATACATTTCTTCATTCTTGTTAATACAACAAAAAAAGAAATGGTGGAAGGAAGAAAACATGCAAGAATATTTTGGTATTCTTATATTTTGTTCTGTTTGCTTTTATGAAAGTTGGACTCACCAAAGCTTCTCTTAACTGGACAAACTTAAACCTAAAGAATGCTGTCTGTTCATGAGGAAGTGCATGTTTGTGAGATTTAATCATTAGCATAATCACTGCACCTCAAATTGCCATACAGGTTTACATGTCCCTTCTGTTTGTGGCAAATTTATTCAGAAAAATGTTACTAAAGAGTAAAAATATGGAATTCACTGGCGGTATTTCCTAAAAACTGCAATAAATTGCTGTGCCAAAATATGCTGTTACAAATCATAATAGTTAAAAAAAAACAACTCTCAGTAAATTGGCAAGAAATGATGATAATAATATGGTGAACCGAATATACATTGTATATTGTATATATTGTATTGAGTTTGTTTTAGTTACGTCTTTCATTTTGACTCATTTCTGTATCATATTTAAACTCCAAATACATCCAGATTAAGATTAATTTTATGATTCTTAGTAGTACAAGCGCTATATCCCCCGTGTGAAGAGAAGCAGACTCGTACGACACGTCTGGACCACTTGTGAATTTTATTTATAAGAGAAAATTTTGTGAATGAGACCACTCCCATGTGTCACTTAGGAAAGATAATATGTTCGTATGAGTGTTTTTCTCCCCCCATGAGGCCCATTGTCTGTCCAAAATAACCAAGATATTTCAAAGATTGGTGGCGATATGAAGACAGTGTTAAGGTCTATACTTAAAGACAGGAAATTCCTGATATTCAAGCAGAGGTTGGAAAACCACTCTGCTGATGTCACAGGGGGAATTTAACATCAAGTGCTAAGAAAAGAGCAGCTCCCTTCCCTGCACAAACCGGCAGCTGCCACTACTGCAAACTTAAATTTGCGTTCATAGAAGAAACAACAAACAACTGGATTTCATTCAATATGCACAATAAGGTACAATAGTACAGAAGCTTAATTTGCTTCAGTCAAAGTAAGCTGCAGTTTCATCATAAATTGAGGACACTCTCATGGCACTATGAGCTTTTTATACTTTTGAACATTGTGTGAAAATCCAATCAGACACCCGTGTGAGGACCCCTGTGGTCTTACCCCACTTTTAGTCTTACGACCAGCTGTGTTCTTAATGAGTTGGCACAGACCAAACTGCCACCAGTACGAGGGAAACCTGGACCTTCTGTCTACGGGGTGGCATAATGTGTCTGCTTCTTGGTGGGTGTCCACTCTCAGTGTCTGCGTGTGCATGTGTGTATGTTTCTGGGAGTCTATACACTTGAGCGAGCACGCCTATGTGTCCTTGCTTGTTTGAACATGTCTGCATGCATCTCTCCATATGCGAGTGCGTGTGTGCGTGCGCTTGTCCTGGCCTGTTTATTAGCTTGTGTTTTTGATCAGCTACTGTGTGTTATATATTTACCCAACGCACCTGTGAGATAGTCTTCTGAATGGTAATGAGAGGGACTTTATACATGAGAGTCCTATGCAGATTAGCCAGTGATAACAAGATGCCTAATTAATCACATGCATATTTAGAAGGCTGGAAGTAATGATTTCCCATTGGGGTTGGGAGCAAGGACCAGAATATGAAATAAAAATTAGGAGTAATATGTCCTCATATGTATGAATGCTGCACGTATGAGCGTTCATATAGCGACAGTGCATCTTGTGATACCATCTTTTGTTGTTTTGCGTCTGCTGATGGTTTTCAGTGCCACTTGCTCAGGGGCTGAAATCACATCTGTGCCACTCTTGGGTGACACTGTGACGCTTCAGAAGTCGATTGAAATAATCCCCCACACTTGGGTTCAAAGACTTTCTGTGATGAAAAATATATGATATTTCTATAAAGAAAGCGTATTGGGCTGTCAGCCATTACATCCTTACAGACCCAAAGGAGACTTTTTGCTTGCATCTAGAGCTTGTTTTAAATTTGGCTTTAAAGAATAAAATTCTGCAGTGATTCATGTTGTTTTGATGCTGTTGTTGTTTTGTGTCAGTTATTGAGCAAACTTTCTTTTTCGTTTGTTCTGGTTGTTGTACTCCGGTGGAGTGTGCAGGATGAGTTGAAATACTCTTCGTCCAAGTTAATTGTATCGTGATCATTTTTTAATGTTAGCCAATGAATAATTAATATTGTTGTCAAATTAGATCAGACACAGTACACATGTATGCTCCCGGAGCTGAGCTTGAGCTCGCAGTGAGAGGATACAGTGTTTGTCTTGTACAGATTTTGTCAAAGTTTTTCCTCAGTTTCTATCATTTACTTTTTCAGAATAAAAGGGCAAAGCTATGTGGTTAGCAACAGAAAAGACCTAATACAACCCAGAAAATTCAAAGCAGTTATTTTTGTGGCTAAGAGTTGTAAAGCGTTACATTAAGGTTACAATCATACCAGGTCATTTACAATTTAAAAATGTCCTTTTTTAATGTCAGAACAACAACAACAACAAAATACGTCAAATCTATTTTGATGTTTCAGATTATAAAATCACACAATGCACGCAGTCAGGTTAAGCAAAATGACCAAAATAAAAATGATCTTAATTTGATGCTGCATGTTGTAATATTTACCGAGACATTCAAAATGATGTGATTGAAAAGTCAAATTAATGTCCATCACAACAGATATTGCATATACGTATTCTCTGGTGCGTGGTATGATCTCATATAGCAACACGTTTCAGTGAGATTTATTTTTCATTTAAACATAAAGCATGGGGAAAATATCACACCGCCATCACAAGCAAAATTGCATTTACTTCCTTTGTATTGGAGTAGTGGCAAAGGTTTAGCAGTGGATATCGGCAAACCTCAAAAAAAGGCATGGCTAGGTACCAGTTGGGAAAACGGGCTTTTGTCATTTTGTTTAATTGACCTTTTCAGACATGAGGGCCCAGCAGAGACACAGGGTGTCAGCTATACTGGAACCTTGGAGCACATGGGTCGATGCCCCGTGGTACCAGGAGAAAAGAGATACTGCTGGCAGCACAGTCACCTCCTGAAGGTCATGGCAGAAGCAGTGTGCTCAGAAACTTCTACAGGCAGTTTGTGGATAATGGTAGCTCGGTTGAGGCCTGAAACATTGACATACATTTGAATCAGGCATTAGAAAGATAACTAAGTAAATAAGAGGTGATGGTTGTTGGAAGTTGAGGTGGAAGCTGGAGAGCAAGGTGCTTGGCAGTTAGATTGAAACTGACATGAGTCATTAACTAACCTAATTTTGCTCATGTTGGTGTGTCTAATGAGCTTCTCTTGAAATCTTTCCAGGGCTGTCCCCGTAGAAAAAAAACACAACATCCTGACCACACTTCACTTTCTGCCTCTTTTCATGTTAATTCCATATCTTAAAAACAAAAGAGCATGCAACTGATAAGGTGCTGATGACTTAATGATTTAGCATACGTGTAAAGCATCATTCTTTTAGCAGATTTTTGATTTGCCCTGTAGCTGCCTAGGAGCCACAATGGTACTTAATTGAGAATCTGTCTTTGTCAAGATAAATATATAAAGTTGTTGTGAAAGTTGTTGTGATATATTATAGGTTCAATGCACAGGCTTCGAGGGGAGGGGGGCAATCTGTAACATCACTGAGGCAGTGAAGAAACCTCTGGATGGCCGTGGCTCAAGAGAGTCTTTCTTGAGAATGCTGTCTAATAAAAGAACTGCACTGCGGTAATGATACTAAAGAAGGGGAGCGTACTACTAAATAATGAAGTTACTGCAGTGTAGTAAAGGAAACAATATAGGAGGGGAATGCACAATTTTATAATGAAGTGACTGCCATGTGCTAATAGCCATGCAAAACGGCAGTGTATGTTGTATCGTGTAGTGAATGTAATGTGGTGATGAGAGCTTTGGCTGAAGAGACGAGTGGACTGAGTTGGCATGAATCTGGCACATGTGACACTGCCCACGCTCACATATTAAACTATAGTAATTCATACTGTTAATTCCTTTTTTGGTCCTCCCCTTTACCTTCCAATTTGTTCTCATTGTCATCCTCTCTCTCTCTCTCTCTCTCTCTCTCTCTCTCTCCCAACACTATCTCTTCCCTCTCCTTATTAGATACCTTGACAGCTGAGCTACTTATCACCTTCTGGATGTTTTAATTTTCAATCATCAGTTCTAAAATCCCCCAAGAAAACAGTCAGCAAGTACTGTCATTGTGTGTGCGCACACATATTGTCATGTGGTCGTGTCTATGTGACATACATGACTGAACTTTCATTCGTGTGTATGTGTGAATTTTAAGATTGGTTGTGGGATAGAAAATTCCTTAATGATGTAATTTCCCATGAAAGATTTTTAAAATGATGTTATTATGTCACATGCACACACAACATTATACAACCCATCCTTCCAGGTAAATGTGATAATTAGATAGGGTTGTTATCAGAATATCTCTGCGTTTGTGTCACTCGGAGAAAGACACTGTGGGCCCTTTGTTGCACCCAGCACCAGCAAATGCACTTGTGCCCAACTGTGCGGCCATGGGACCGTTGGTCTTAAAATGAGGTGTAGTCAGGCAAATAGTTGGCGCATTGCTATCTTGAGGCAGAAGAAAACGATAGCGCCATTGATCAAGAATTGTCAACGATGTGTCAAAGGGTGCATTATTATGATAGTAAGATACTCTTAACGAGGTCAGTGCTTTTTGGCCTTTTTCCCCTTTCCTTTTATTGTGTTATTTATCTTTTTAGTGCATGTAAGAGATCTGCAAAGTGAAAAAGCCAGAGGGCCGCCCCAAATGGGAGTTACAATCTCCCACAGTAAACACTGCTCCTGATCTGCCTTAAAACAGCTCATTTGTGGTCCAGCCTTTACGTCTGTAACCTATCTGCATCACTTTGTAACATGCGTCATAATCCTCACTTTGGAGCATGCCCTTAAAAGCACTGGTGGAGAAACACACTGAGCTGCAGCACACACAGTGACAAGACGTCTGCCTGCTGTCCTCCCTCAGCACCACCCTCCCTACCGAATGTTAGATACCCTAGTAATCCTTAACTAGGTACTGCAAATGTGCAAAAAAGATCAAATAGACGTGATATGCTTCACTCCGTAGGTAGTGTGTGTTGAACGAAGTGTTCAGCAGATAGGGTAAAAAGAGGTGCTGCAGCAGTGCGCAATATGACAAAAGTGCATGCATGAAACTAAAACCATGTAAACTGTTCTGGTACAACCCCAAAATGAAATTATGAACCTGAAAATGAGCATAATATGACCTCTTTAAGAGAGGCGCTGCGCGCACAAGGCACAGCAGCGTAATTTCATTGATTATTAAAATCTCGACACACCGACAGGATCAGTCAGGATCTAATGTTAATTCATGTTCTGTGCTCTTCTCCACATCCAAAAGGTCTCACACACAGTCCAGATTCATACAGTGAAACTGTATGGAGTAAAACAACTGTCCTCCTGATCAATCCTGAGCTCCATCAGAGCGTCTAAATTTTTTTGAAGATAAAATTGGTAACTTTTAAGAGTGTCCTCTGTTCTGTCAAATTTATAACTCAGTTTAAAAACAGTTTTGTTTTGTTGCCTTAATGCCCCACGATATTTGCTGGGACTTGCGCTCATGGAAATGTTTAATATGACTTAACAACATTCTCTCTAATCATGAAAGTAAATTGTGAAGAAAAAACTCATACAACAATAAAACAGAAAATAAAGAATCCACTGGAAGAGAGAGAGAGAGATGTGAACCATGACCGGTTCATCAGAGTTTATAATAATGCAGTGCAGTGAGGATCTAGACGTTTCATAAAGGAGACAGAGTCTGTCTGTTAACAGACTCCAGTCTACAGTGAACTTCAGGCAGTTTACTAATAACCCACAGAGCTGCAGAGCAACATTAGACTTCATGATCAGAAACAGTTTTTATATCAGGTCCATACATCCGTCCATAGAGCCTGCAATTCACTCAGTCTATTGATTTTTTTAAAATGTGCCATTCATTTAAAATAGCAGTATGCCATGGTACCAGTGCATCTGGCTTTCAAAGGGAATGGGAGATGACACTCTGATTGGTTTATATGCCCTAAATGCAACTGCACCATGTGCTTCCACGCAGCCTCTTTGTCTCCTGTACGGTCGTAGCATTTCTTCTGAAGGGTGTCTTTATATTATGTGCATTCAGTGCATGAGGCAAATTACATGGGCAACGGTAATAAAGTAATTTAGATTTTGCCAATTATATCAGTTCCTCAGAATATTTGTTTGATATAAACACCTTCAATCGGAAAAACCCTGAGGTTTATCATCTTTCAACATGGTGAAAAACAAAACACGCGGTGCACAGTTTTGAGCGGGTACTCAAATCATCAAACAAAACCTAATAAGCTCAGGACTAATTCCATCAGTACAACATTATGATGTTATACTCACCACCTGATTTTCTCCTTTTTTAAATGGCAATTCTGTTCTCATTACAAAATGCAGTGACCAGAGCAAAGTGGTTTGTCATGTGATCAAGGATGATGTCCCTCCTAATTTTGTTCACATGTAAAAAATTTTTGGGAGGTGTAATGTGAAGAGGGAGCGTTGGGCAGACAAAGAGAGAGGCTGACATGTAGGGAGCGACTGAGTCGGAAAAAAGAAAAGTAAGGAGAGAAGCGAAGGATTTGGGGAAATAAGTGAGGGCAGGGCGAAAAAAGATTGTGATGTGATGACATATGAGAGGGAAAGAGACAGGGCAGCTGTCTGGTTCATTTGATGTTTGAGGATGCTGACACACAGCAGGAAATCAAGGATTATGGAAACTGTTGAGAAATATGTAGGAGCTTTTAGCAGGAGCGTGCATGTACCCACGGACGCACACACGCATACAAGTTTTACACACTCAGTTGTAACATAGTCAAATTCAAATAATGTATTCTTTGCCTTTCCTTTTTGTACAAGAAGTTCTTCCTCCCTCATTTCTTCATCTAATCGTCCTCTTCTTGCTCACTAGTTTTATTGTTCCAATTATATGATATCAGAATAAACAATATACTACTAAGGTTTTTTGTGGTCTGTACAGCAGACAGTCTGAAAGGGATTCCATCTCTAGGATGCCTCACCGTGGAAGATTTTCAGATTTCAGGTTTTCACTTTTCTCTGTTAAAACTTCAGTGTCAAAAGTGTCAAAAGTCAAAGAACCGTGAACCAGAGACTATATGCTGCTAACGCCTGACAACTTTCCTAACCCAGGCAAACATCATGTGAGTGTAAGACATAGCAAGCAAGCTAATATTAGTCCAATAGCAACAAGGTCAGCTCAGCAAGAACTGGCATTCGGATCCCGAACAGGGAATGAAGTCAGTTTATCATGAAAATGATTTTGAAGATGTTATTTTAAGATGAAATAATTGCATAATGTTGCTTTAATTGCCCTATTGCAGATACTTACATGAGAAGATTGACACCGCTCTCATATCTGGAAATATGAATGGAAATAGGAGCAAACGTTTTTTAAAATATTAGTGGTAGTGTGACATGATAACAAAACAAATTTATATAGACATACCCTACTTTCCCTGCAACCAGGCTTCGACCTTCTTTTAAATGAGACTATTACTCTCACTGATGCTGCTTCTCCTCCTCTGGTGTCATTGTGGCTGCAGCTTCTGTGACATCTGCCTCAGAGCAGGACATGCTTCGGGGTTTCTGTTTCTGGGTCCACCGACTCTGCTATGGTTTGGAGCTCTCTCTCCAGCCATTATCCAATAATGTCAGCTTGGTGGTGGGGCAGTGAGGCACTCTCTACACTTCTACTCATTTCAAAAAGGAAATCATAATTCAGACTGGACATTAACTGCAGTCCTAATTACTATAACAGTAGTTAGACTCCACCTCTCTCCTCGTCATCGGTGGCTTGGCAGCTGAAGGCTCTGGGAATGTATATATATATATGTATATAAATGACTGTAAAACTTTTAGCTTAGTAAAACAATTGAATTTTATAAATTCATTGTTTCTCAAATTCCATATTCTTTCGTCTTGTATTCATGCTACCTCTAGATTTACTCTTTTAATGAGACGATTTAGATTTATCTTCTCCATCCACTTCTCACTGGTGATATGCTGTTATTGGATACCAATAGGAATTTGTAGGTTTTCTTTAAGCTCATTCTTTTCTCTTTGTTCATTTTTGGTCTCCTGACTTGCTGCTCTGCTGCAATCTTGTTCTCTTTCACCAGAAGTATCTACTTTTGTTTGTTCAAATTGACCTTATTCTAAATGTCAAGCGCTACATCTGTTCCTATCCTGGACCAAATAATGCAGCCACCATCTGTGGAAGCTTTCCTGATGTTTGTTTTTAAGCTTCATTTGCTTGTTCCACCTGCATAAAATTCAGCCGTAAGATTTATAACTGTAAATGCAAAGTGCACTGGGGCCCTTAAAGTTCACATTGCACATTTCAGTACAGACCTCAAAATGAACCACACACTGTGTGAGTGTTTTTTGCTTCCCAGAGATCTGACTTTGTTTGGCTTGTGTGCACGAACAGATGTTTAGTTCTCATGAGAGGTTCAAACACATCAGGCATCTACCACAGAATGTTTGTAATGTTGTGAGTTGTATATGCAGAGGTGGAAGTGCAGTCTATTACTCCTTTAGTTGGGGTTTACGAAGGGATGAAGATAAAATGATCAGGAAAGCAGGGATAGTAATGGTGAGCATAATTTTATAATATAAATATCGTCCTTATTTAGTTCCAAAATACATAGCAGTCCAGCAATATCTGTATACATTTCGTAAATATTTGTACCATAAGCAATGGCAGATTCAGACTAAGACTGTTTTTCCTCAGATCCTTTACTGTAGAGGCTCAAACTGGGTTGCTGATACCAATGATTATGCAAAATAAGGGTGAGTTCTTTGCACACTTCATTAGTCATGCCCGGGCACATAAACCCAGACCAATCTCTTGTTGGCCAGGCACCGACTGTTGATTGGTGTTGGCCGTAGTAACACTTTAAGACCCCTTGCCAATTTATTTGCATTAAGTAGCCCTAACCTCTACTTCTCCCCGCTAATTTTCTTTGCTGTTGTGTATTCCACTGCCCTTGCTCTACCCTGCAGAAAATGAGTGGCAGTGGACCGCCCACAGCAAATAAGCACTGTAACATTTATCTGGCATAAAGGGATGTCATTGAGTCCCCACAGCCATGAAAGCAGCAGAGAGGACTTACCCACTGGAAACCAGTGACATGCTCAGCTCTAGCAAAGCAACCTTCCGATCACACTGTGCATGTGTGGATGTTTAACCACATTAACGTTTAGAGTTATTTGAAGGTTGGGGTATGCTGTGCACTCTCTCTAGCATTATGGATTTATTTACACTGATTATAATGTTTAGAAGTGTTTGGCATTAAATCCTGCTGGGCTGGAGATATATTCATCTCCGCAAGCCCCGTACACACACTGATATTGCATTTTGAAGTCACTAAGTACTACATTTGCAATGTTAATGACCTGATTTATTTTGTATTTGTTTAGTTAACATAAAAAAATGAATGTGGCACACCTGTGAAGTCAAGGTCATCATTCCTTTCCATAAAACACGTCTACACATTGCATTTTTTTCCATTGAAGAATCAGGTGGACTAGACTCAATAATAATAATGTTTATTTGTAGAGCACTTTTCAAAAACCATGTTACAAAGTGCTTTCACAGGTGCAAAGACAATACAACACATATAAAACACATAACAAGATACACGATAAAAGCAATAAAAATACAGTTAAAAATAAATAAATAAATAAAATAACTAACGGAAAGGCTGTCCTATAAAAGTATGTTTTAAAAAGGCACTTAAAAGAGTTCACTTACTCAGTCGATCTGATTTCCTCAGGCAGGTTGTTCCAGAGCCTCGGGCCCTATCCCCTTTAGCTTTCAGTCGAGATTCTGGAGCAGAAAACAGACCTCTTCCCAGGCAAATATCCTCTATTATTAATTAATTAATGACACCATATCTCTTTGCCAAACATGCACATACAGAAGTATAATGAATTCAAACCATGGTGGTAAGGAGCTTTACATTTAACCCACCAAAGCTGACTGTTATTTATAATTAATATATATTGTATATGTTTAGGTCAGATTTTAGGGAACGACAGCAAGTGGGGGAGGATGATGGAGAGTTAGGGGGTCCCATGTGTGTTTTGTTGGCCTTGATAATGCTGTGGCTCAAAAACATGGATCCATATATACTATTTAGCATGCATGTGTTGGAGTTGGCAGTTTCACACTAAATAAGACAATATATCCATGATATCCTCTGTTGGACTTTTATTAGTGTTTTATTCAGGAAGAGGGGTTGAAAGTTTTATTACACTTATGAAATGTAAGATGGTTTGCAACACTTAAAGTTTTTATTGGTGAGTTGGACTTTTAAAACTCGCAAGTATGCTAAAAGCCAGAACCTGTTAGAAGTTCCTGCCTTAGCTAACTTTAAAATGTTCTCCCTATCATTTGCTTTCATAGATATTGCTTTTAAAGAGTTGCTCAGAGCACTTACATTAATGGGAGATAAAACTTTCCTTGGCAGTCATTAAAAGGATTTGTAAAAATCTTATACCTTCTTTTACATAGAAGTTCAAGCTAAACAGGAACATGCACAGTGAGCAGATGTTATGAAAAAGACAGTCTGACTTTCAGAAGATGACTGACTGTTTTAAATCAAACACCTTGTGCTCAGTTTAAATGACCGACACATTCAATCTTTTGCCTCTGGCACCAGACGATGTCTTTCAGGACAGCTATGTTCCATAGCTTTTTATGTCCTGTATATGATGAAAGTAAAAATTATATATGTGAAATCATGACGTTCATGACGGTCTTATGATCTTTGACGGTCCAGTCAATATTACTGCTGTCTCCTCGGGCTTGAAACGAGAAGACGAAGATTCTTATTGTGTGATGAAGTTGGATTTTATATACGAATAATGTTTTATTACAGTGCTATGATGTGGCAATATCTGGCCTAACCCGGGGATTCCACAGGGAGCGGTCACACACTAATGTTGCTCAGTTGAAAGAGGAGCTAGCTTTGTATAGCAGTATATATACTATACTAAATGCTTTGTATAAATACTTATTCAGCTCACGTTTATTTACATGGTCCCTCTGTTTTGATCATTTCCGACGCACTGAATATAACTACAGACAAGTGGTTCGCAGATATGTTTAAAATAGGTTATTATTACACTATAGGCCTAGTTGAAATGCTCATAACCATTAGCACTGATGCTAACTGATGCCACTGATAAACATGGCATTAGCTTTGTGGCTAATCTAATTTAGCAGTCTGCTGCGGTACTTGCTGTAAGAAAATATTTAGAAGTGATGAACTAGGGAGAAATGAGAGGACAGTACCACACTGTTTCAGAAATAAATCTACAATCTCTGTCGGCAGTGTAGCCTCTATCACTCACCTATTGTAACATTAAACACACTGATGTGACCCGGGAGGAAGCCAGGAGAGGCCATTGAAAAACAGGAGGATTAGCAAGTATGGTCATGAATGTTTTCAGGAGAGGAGAACTGATGGAGGCTATTTTTATTAATATTTAAGTAATGTATTTAACGTGACGATTACTGAACACTGAATTGTAAAGATTTTGGTAATTTGTCCTTAATTTTTGTCCATCTACCATTGTTAAGTAACCTGGGAAGTTAAATGGTTATTTTTTGTTTTAATTGTGCATATTAAAACAAACAAAAAATTGTGTTGATATACTGTGCAATCGGGAGTCTGCACAGGATGTTTTATTTAGACCAGATTCTCACTGCTGTTCTGTGTCATATGGGGTGGCGATGGCGCAATGTTTAGGACTGTGCTCCACCATCCACCATTGTGTCCCTGGGCAAGACACTTAACCCCTAGTTGCTCCAGAGGTGTGCGACCTCTGACATGTATAGCAATCGTAAGTCGCTTTGGATAAAAGCGTCAGTTAAATGAATAAATGTAATGTGTCAGACGTCCTGCCAGTTCATTTGCGCTGTGCTGCTTGACACGGCTTCCTTCAAAAATAGACTTGCCACATATTCTCCACGGAGCAGAGAGGACACTGGGACACTTCTGTAACGTGCTGCAGTGCTACTGGTGCTTTGTCTAGAATGGCCGCTATCGCTCCAGCAGCCACGTCGCCGCTGGAACACAAAGCAGCTTCATCCTGTGGAATCCAGCCATAAATCAAACTTTTTGTGAGCTGTTAGAGACACAGCTGTTAGAGACTTAATACTAATGTTTGCTATTAGATGTTCTAATATTTTAGGGCTAACGTGAATGATATCTTAATCTTGAATGTGACCTATACTTGGAGCTTGGCCTTTGTCCTGAGTGGAAGTCAGAGGCCACTGCTGACACATCACATTGGCCTTGATAGCATTTTTTTGCGACTTAAGAAAATAAACAAACACTTAATCAAAACTCTCCCACAGAAAAACAGCTCACCAGGGGTTTTGAAATATGATGTGGAGCCGCAGTTTAAATGGACGACACGTGCCTCAGGGTTTATGCTTGTTTTTAAAACACTCATTTCCCATCATGCTTCTCATTGACTGCCATCTATTATGTTCCTTAAGAAGTAAATAGGGGTCAAGAGCTATTGTCAGCTGATGAAATCCCACCAAGTGTGCATTTGGAGGACTTTTAAATCACTACAAAACTTTACTCCTACAAGTAAAAAGAAAAGCCCTTATGGATGATGATGGTGGTGAAGGGCAGTGAGACAACTAGTCTCCATCTGTGACTGACAGAACTACTGTCCAATGTGTGTGTGTCCCTGTGTTTGTGTGTGTATGTGTGTGTGTTATGTGCTGGCATGCAGAAAACCTCCTTAGTCGTTTCTTTGTGACTCAGCCCTCTCCCATCCGACAGCTTAATATTAAAAAGCCTTCATCCTGCAGCAACATAGTCTGAGTTATGGCCTCTAACACAGTGTGTGTGTGTGTGTGTGTGTGTGTGTGTGTGTATGTGTATGTGTGTGTGTGATTATGTGTGTTAAAACCTGCTTCGTCATGATGTTTTCAGCTTAGCGTGGATCATAATGAACAACAAATTTGAATAGCTGTCACCCACAATCCAACTCTTGCCCCCGTAGAGTGTGTGTGGGTGTGTGGGTATGAATGTATCTTTTCTTTTATATGCTTGTGTTTAGTATTACGGGCGTGCATGTGTGTGTGTATGCACTTGTTTCATTGTACTCTTGTTTGTGTTAGTTTCCTTTGAAGTATTGGTATGCCGACAGAAAAGCTGAGGAGTCTTTCCTCTGTAAGGTTTCCATTCAGCTTATATGCAAATAAGCTCCACAACACCGGTTCCAACCTGTTCCTTATAACTTCAGTATCATCAGGCTCATGCGTCCATCCGCTAATGAACATCAGACACTCACACGCTCATTCAAGCACGAACTGAAACATACACACATGAACACTAGAGCTGGGCAATAAATCAATTTAAAATGGATACTGTGACATAAATTGCTTGTGTTTTCTATAAAATGAACTGAACGATTGAATCTTGGAGAATCTAACTGATCTAACGATGTGCAGCGTCTCCATATTGACAAAGTTAAAACATACTTGTATGCTCGATTTAAGCAGCTTAGCTCAAGCGGGTGACCTGTTGGGCTTTAAGAGGCTTTATAAATCCAGTGAACATCTATAAAAACCAGACCCGGTGTCTATTTGAGACCTGCGTCATTTGTCATACCGTGTAGCCACACCTGAGACTCACCGTGCTCTGCTTTTAATCCACGTTTTACCATATGGGCGTTTATGTTGTGCACATTGATTTGACAAGACAGTGTCGGTTAGCTAATGTTAATGTTAACGTCTTTACTTAGCTTACTGGTGACGAAGAAATGTAGCCACCTCGCCGTGTCTTTTCAGCCCTTGAAACTCCTTTAGATGACTCCTTTGAGCAAAGGCTGAACCAATGTTCACCCTGGTCTTACTTCTCCGCACATTTTTCAGTTTTTCCCACACCAATTGGCAACTGCTAAGACTGTTGATTGCTGACGACACACAGAGACCACGTGACGTCATTATACTACTGGCTCACAAGCCTTGTTGGAAGTGGGAAGCAAACGTCAGACATGTTACACAGATTTTTAACAAAATTAATTCACAATCTCTGAGGATCTTTTTTTTAATGATTCATCTACCTAAAATCTTGAAAGAAACCTTTTTGACATATCTTAATTTTGGGCACTGCATTGAGTGTAGATCACCTGCATTTTGGCAGCTCAAAATCCAATACACAATGTCTGTAAAACATGTAAATCAAAGGAAAATAGACTTGAGACGTAAACATACATTTGGGGTTGTGTTTATCCGTGTAAAGCTATGTAACAAAAATGTAAAATAAGCAGCGTAACAATGGAATACACCGTGTAGAGAGGCAATTACAGTGATTTTGAGCTTGTTTGGGTGTTCTTGCCCAGTAAAAAACAGACTGAATCTAGTTATTTTGTCATCACATACACATTATGAATCATTAAATAGCTTTGGCCCATTTAGTAGCTATTGAGCTTTTGATCATCATCAGCATGTTTCATCAGTGTTTCATAAAACACCAGTAGTGATCCCGCATTACATACATGTTTATATCAAGGCATTTGTTTTATCTAGAAGCTCATTTGGATTTTCATAAAATGTGCTACATCCCATCTCTATTGTGATCTAAAATGACATACACCATGATAGAAGATTATATCACTATTGCCCACTCCTAATACAAACAATCTGACACATAAATACAGAAGCACACAAACAGGCATTTATGTTTGAGACACAAACCCATTTCCATCTATGCATTCATTTATCCACATTTTCTTTCTCTCACTCTCCGCCCCCCTTTCCTCAGCCCTTTCAAATACTGCACTTAATACACAAAAGAAGTTACTCTCTCACACACACACTATTCCAAATAGTGTTTAAAATGTCATCAGAATGGTAAAGGACCTTCAAATAACCCACCAGATGGGGCTTCTTAACTCATTCTCCCAGTGCATATGCAACATTTCAAGACACCGGCGCCTGTGAACATAGATCAACGCATAAGGTAGTGCAACATGAGACGCATAGACACACGCACAAATCCAACACAGGCAGGTGCACAGTTTGATAAAAAACAAACACGTGAACACAGATGGATTTCGGCGACAAAGTCTCTCAGAGAGCAGAAGCAATTGAGAAATCTTAATTAAAAGTAAACTTTGGGCAGGATTAGAAAGCTTGCCCTCACTGTTAATGAGAGCATGCTGTTTATGAAATGTAAGCCTTCACAAACACATCGGCATGCAAATGAGATAGTGTTTTAATAAGGACTTCACTACATGTCCCACATTTTTAGTTACACTCTGAACATGAAGAGTCACTGTACAGCATTTTGACGATTTAGACATGCATGCATGAGTCGCATGTAGCCTAATTAGCCAATCTTAAAGCACCTTTAGTGCTTCATGGGCACTTTTCCGTAGCCGCCCCTGACCTACTTGTTAAGGCAGTAATGAAAATAGTAAATAGATAGCCTTCATATACAGGCCTCTTTGCTTTAAGGGACTTTACTAATACATTGACAAAGCTGCAGCGATTTCCATTTTGTTAAAGTTTTAAGTGAGGTTTTGTACTGTTATGTGTGGTTCAAACTGTTGAAGAAGAGCGTTATTAGAAAAATAGACGAGGCACTTGGATCCCACTCTGTAGCTGTGAAACAGCCAGGGGAAAAACATTTTGATTTGAATTCAGAAACCATAAATCTAAGAATGTGTTGACAGGAATGCCTTTAAAGTTTTGCTTTAGCTGCTGAGATGAAGCACTGCAGCCCAAGCCCTCAGCAGTGTGTGCAGCCTGAGATGTTGATATTCAGGAGGCATTCTAAATACTCGAACGGATTGTTTTTAGAGGGTAAAGAAATGTGCTTTATCTCGTAGTCAAACAGATAGATGTATCTGACAAACTTGGTTCAGTGAGGTCTTAGCCAGTGTCCCTGCCAGAGGCAGACATCTCTACTGTAAGATCTCTCCTTTTCCTTCTGTTTCTCAAGATGCAAACACACACCCTGACCTTCTCCTATTCTATTCATATCTCTTTCCTTATTTCCCTGCCTATGTTTTTCCCTGTCTGTTCTCTTGCCCAGTGTTTTTGTCTCGTCCTTTCAGGGATTCAGTCTAAAGAAATTAATCTAGTCTCCCTTTATCTCTGTGTCTTGTTTTTTCTTCTTTCATATCCCTTTCTACACGTGTTCTCTCTCTCGCCTTCTTTGCCACACCTTGCTACATAATGACACCGCCACTCTCTGCCCTTCTATGCCCCCTTCCCTCTTCTAACTCTCTCTCTCTACCCTCTCATTTCCTCCGCTCTCCTCCGCTCAAACTCACCAAGGTCCTGGAGAGGGGAAATGAAAAGTGAATGTATTCTGTACGGGCGCGGTGTAGCAGCGGGAGGGAAAACTGCTGTTTTATGGTTTTATTTATGGATCTGTAGATTTCTTGACGCTGTGCACATTGCACTCGGGGTGAATGAGGAGTGGGAATGAAGAGCAGCCTGATGTAAACTGCTGCTAGTACCCCCCAGTGGAGCTGCAGCCTACAGAGGAGAGCACACGTGCAGACAAATTTGCGCATTTTGGGCCATACATGTAATGTGTAGACAAACATACATACTAAACATAAGCAGTCGTGACAGTATATCCATTTGCACAAACACATCCACTCTATCAATTTATCTACTCAACCCCTCCATCACGAAAAACACATGAACAATGACATATCGCCACAATAACCCTCTAATATGAATATATATCATTTGCTCTCCTGTCTGTTTGCATTTTCGTCTCTCTTTTCTGACTGATACCACATTCCCAACAGAGACGCGTTTTCTTATCTGAAGGTCAGCTTAAGCCAGAACAGTGTTTGTCAACTCCCACTTTAAGACAAACCCAGCAGCGCCATCATAAACATTTAATGGAAGCGGCTATCATTGCACAGCAGATGGTGCTAACACTGCTAGTGCACGCCTTGGCTCATGTCATGGCCAATAAATAGCCTTAAAAATATGGAGAATGTCAGGTAGAGAAAATGAAGGACACGGCTGTATTGAAATTACAGGCTGATATAATATGCGCAGTGCATGATTCTTAAATTGAACAGCCATATTTGTCAGACCACTGAGATTCAGATTCAGAATCTCATTTTATTGTTGATTTTAATTTAATATCATAACTAAAGTTTGAAGCACTTGTACATTTGAAATAGTATTAGTTGAGTTTTATTTTTTACATGGAGTGTGATCATTGTTCACACTCAAATGGACTTGACTCAACTATACAAATAAAACTCTTAAGAGGCTCTAATGTAGTTAAACCTGCAAACAGACAACTGTTGCTTATAATTCATTTCAGGTTCTACAGATAAATACTTTTTAAAATTAGATTACTATATATTCCACAAGATTGTTTGGTGGAACTGAGGTGAAGCAAGCCGTAGATCAGTCTTTGTCCTATTAAATATCTGTTACTTTTTTCTCATATTATTCTCCTGTCTTACTTTAAACAAGTATAGATCCTGAGCCGTCTTATTTATTGCAATGATGCGCAGGGTCTTTCTGAGGTGGCAAGGGAACGGCAGAATTTGTCAGTCATGCAGCCACCTCATTTTAGTAATTGGACAGCTCAGTATTGAACAAACACGATTTATAGAAAATGATTTTCTCTCTCAAACTGTGAAGCGTGCTGATATTTGATAGCACACTAGTCTAAAGGAGGGGAGGAAGGACCCCCTGACTGAATGATTTCAATTTGCCTCTCGATGACAAGTCGTGTTAAAGTGGGACCCGTGTTTCTCATATGGCATTATTCACATGTATTGGGAAAAGAAAATGATGTGTGGTGGAGTGAGATAATATGGGCAGCTTTTACTCATCTTGATGCTAATCAGTGTCTTCAAGGCACAAAACAGTAACAGTGATTTCTTTCCAGCTCAGGGTGATATGGAAGTGGGAGAAAGATGTTGTGCCTGTACAGTAAAGCAAAGTGAAATAAAGGTTCACTGATCAGTATAATCTCTACAAATGAAATAAGTTGAGTTTTAAGGAAAATGTGGCCTTCATTTTTTAATATTTTAACATGAATGGAAGCTGTAGACAAGAGACCAGTTACCCTGACTGTGGCCCTGTTTGAAATTACAGTGAGTGCACTAATATATCACAGATAATTTGGCGTTAATGTTTCAGTGTTTAGAAATGCTTCATACATCACCTTTAACACGTCTTTCGAGACCCTGTTTAAAAAAACACACGGAGAGGTAAAAAATAGTGAAGCAACATTCCTCTCTGCCTTTCAGAAATGGCCCCTAACACCCATAATTCCCCCTCTACCTGTCCACTTCATGTGTGAGTGTCTGCAAGTCTCTTCTCTCCTCGCCCACCCTCTCTCTCCTGGGTAATTTGTTGTGTAAATACAGTCTACTTACGGCTGACGGGCCCTTTCGGCTGTGGCGCTGGAAATGCAATTACAGGCAGCAAACATCTCCATTGTTATCACTGGAGGGTGCAACGCTCATTTCGGTCCCCTCTGCAACGGGGGCTGTTATTGATCGGTATCAGCTTTGAGGAGGGGATTACTAATGAAGCCATCTGAAAGCCTTTTGTGCTCGGTAAAGAGCTTGCATGCACATTTGTGTATGTGTGTGTGTCTGTGCGTGTGCATGTTTGTAAATGGATGTGTGTATGGGAGGCGGACAGATATAATGTGTGTTATTAAATGTAGGTGCCACTGTGCCATCCTGTTGAGCGTCACTCCTAATGCTTCCTATTGTGGTGTTCTGCTGCCTCAGGTGGTAGTTTTGTTAATTACACCAGCCATTTTTACCCCTGAGAACATCCTCCTTTCTGACATGTCCTCTCCTCTCTGACTGTATTGTAATCACAGTGTACAGAGGTAGAAATCTTTAATAATTTTATAGCTATGGAGCCTTGGCAGCCTGCCGTGAAACCTAATATTTGTGGCGCACTAGTGACTTTGTGTCTTTAAAGAAGCTGGTTGTAGCTATTATACTATTATTATTTCTAAATTCTTGGGATATTCCATTGACTTACTGTTGACTTATTGTAACCCTATTCCAAACCTTACACAAAGACAAAGACAAAGCCCCCTAAAAACTTTAAGATTTATTTATATTTAAGAATTAGGGCTGTATGAGGTACTTATCCATAGTCAGTGTATTAGCTGCTGAAGATGGCGATCGGTGTATCCCCAGTTTGGAGAAGAAGAGAGTTGTACCAGCACAGAAGCTAAGCATTGAACTGCTGTTGACAGGGTCAGCTGCAAAATGTATTTCAGCCACCTAAAAGAAGGCAGACCGAAAAAAAAATCAATATCAGTTCAAGTGTACACTATGTGTACACGTGTACACTTGCCATCAGACAGTCATTTGCTTTATACAATGCGCAGCCAAGTTGCAAAATGAAGTTTCAAAGGAATCCTTTTTCTGAGCCTACTTCGAACCAGCGAGAAGAGCATGGAGAAAAACATGCAGAAATCTGTGAAAGAAAATTCTGTTGCTGTTGGACCATTTTGCTCATAATAAGAAGATGAGGCTTTCAGGCCATTTAAAATTCAGATTTTTTTTTATGGGAATCCACA